>NC_051165.1:166709858-166899858 GCF_013339725.1 Rhipicephalus microplus
CAGAACAGAACATAAAGAATCGCAAAGTGAATGAGATAATACCCGGAAATTAACATGAAGAAATGTCAAAAAAATTATCGCATGATATTGCGAAAAGAACGAAAAAAAATCAGATAAGCACACGGAGTGGGTGTAACGCTGCGCATAAAGGCACAGACACAAAAACAGTAACACACACGGCATTAACACACAGGGTCTCAAGCCTATTTTTTTCTTGTGTCCCTGTCTTTATGGAAAACGTTATACTCCGTAATGGCAAACGACCAGGCCCGAACAGCAAATTTGGTGAAGCGCAAATAAATAAGAAAAAAAGCGAATTAACCTGTGGGGACTCGGACGAATAAATGCTTCGCAGTTCGAACAGCTTTCACGTGGAGTACACATGTGTTTTGATATTATTGTGCGAGTCTTCAATAATTCCCTTTACACACGTACTTCAAAACTACGCTTTCACCCTGAAGTCGTGATGAGGGCACAAGAGCCGTGTTGTTGTTGTTGTTGTTGTTGTTGTTGTTGTTGTTGTTGTTGTTGTTGTTGTTGTTGTTGTTGTTGTTGTTGTTGTTGTTGTTGTTGTTGTTGTTGTTGTTGTTGTTGTTGTTGTTGTTGTTGTTGTTGTTGTTGTTGTTGTTGTTGTTGTTGATATCGAAGGTTTTAGGTCGCAAAAACTCAATGCTGCAGGGAAGGGCTTCGGAAATTTCTACTGTCTGGTGTTTGTGCACTGATATAAATTAGTACACAGGCTTCGGTGCCGATTCTCTTTCGCCAAAATTCTACCAGCGCGGCCGGAATCGCCCCCGTGACCTTCGGGTCAGCACCCGAGTACCGTAACCTACTTATTCACCGGGGTGGACAAAGTTGTAGATAAAGCACTTTGTGAAGATGAAATGATAATATTTCGAACGCCGTGTATCGGCGTTTCGCTGTACTACAAAATTATGTGAAGGAAGGGAAAGGAAGGACAGAAAAGGTAAGTATTTTAACTAGTATTAAGAGAACTGGTATGCTACCCTACACCGGAGAAAGGGCTGGGAGTGTTTTAAAACTCTTGCATTGTGGCTTTAAAGACATTCACAAAGACTAATAAAAATAATTCTGCGTAGTTAGTCCAGACATTACAAAATTGACAGATAACATTTCATTATTACGCCCAGACCACACGTACAAGGATTTTCTTTCGCTTGCTTTCCGCGGTAATAAATTTCTGCGTACAGTATCTACCACTTTGCTTCTTTTGCTACTGTCTTAGCTTCGGAGAAAATGTTGCACTAGTTTTGGTACAATAAGACATCTTCGGTCGAGAAGGAACAACATAGTAAGCCGCGCCTAATTGTTTGAATTAGCACCACCGCAAAAAAAAAAAACTAAACGGAGAGGGGGTAAATTAATTCAAGTGGAAAGACAACGTTACCCGCTCATTCCCATACGATTGCAGAAGTAAACAAAAATGCCCTTGTTCTTTCTTGCGAGGATTCATCACGTGGTGTTTCCTAATCATCAAGCGTTGTGGCACTGATCATTAATAAAGTTTTAACGATGGAAGAAACAAATTACTACTAAAATGAAATAATTCGAGGTGTATACATTCGAGACGCTCAAGTGACGCAGGCCAGACCGCATAAGCCGCAGGTAATTCAGCAAAAACGCGTTACTAATGAACAGGAAGAATGAATAAAATACAAAATGCAAACTACCGTGTGGGTCAGCTACGCTGCGCGTCTTGCGTGTATCGTTACAAGAAACGAAGTTCCCTTGCGTCGGCATTTCGTGTGTGGTTTTCTGCATTCTTGTTTCTGTTATTGTTATTTCTGATAGCCCAGAGAATAATGCCTAGAAGGTCTGGGGGGCAAAACAAATTACTAGGAGCGTGCCGGGAGGATCGACATCATTAAACTTTCCTTCTTTTTCTCTCAAAATTAGTTTGGCGTTGCGGCGTCAACGCTTCAAACGTTAAGCTGCTGATGCCGCAGCTCGGAAATTTTCCTGAGAGAGGGAATTAAGTAACCAAACCCCTGATTTTATCTTTTTTTAAACATTTGCACACGTTCCTTTGCTTGGAAAGTAGCTCGAAAACTGCTGACCTGCCGTCCCCGAGTGTTTCTCAGAATAACCTGGCCGAATGAAATTGCTGAGAAGTAGAAAGCGTGCAGCTGCGCAGAGGTCCAAGAGAAGTTTTACTTCGAAGCAAGAACAAACCCTCATCGCGTACCCTCTTCCTCCTCCTCCATCAATGGTGTACGTGGGTTCCCTAAATTTTGTCTTTACACCCTTGTTTTTGCGTAATCTTCGTCATCAGACTCACTACACCCGCTGCAGAGCAGGGGCCTCTCTCCGTCTTCTGCTAAACAGCCCGGTCCACTGGTTGATCCCGGCCGCTTCATACCCGCAACATAATCTCATCTACCCACTCAAATCCTGCAATCTGACATGCGCTTGCCTTCTTTTGGAATTCAGACTGTTCCTTTAATACAACCAGCTGTTATGTTCCCTCCATGCACTTTGCCTTGCATACGCCCATTTATTCTTCGTTATTTTGACTAAGATGTCCTCACCTGGGGCTTGTTTTTTGACCACTCTGTTCTATAGTATACAGTGCGGAGAATTTTAAGGGCCCAGTCAATCGTATATGCTGTCGTCTTCGTGTCAAATGGCTTGGCGTAACGCAGGCGAAACCCCGCATAGCGTAGACATATGTAGCATAGGAGGGATGTAAGGGTGAGGAAGAGGCAAATGACAAAGGATTACGTGGTCATCGCGTGCTGTCATGTAATATTGCCACTTCGCCTCATGCACACGAAACCATGTATATAGGCTCCAGGGCTGGGCAGTATCAAAATATGCATGTATCACAGATACTATACCTGGGGCACACGTTGGGTATCTTGTATCTGTATCGCGATGCGTTTTGTGAGTAGAGTACCAGTACATGTACTTCCGAAAACGATGGCTAAACTACGCTTCTCGATTGATTGATTGATATGTGGGGTTTAACGTCCCAAAACCACTATATGATTATGAGAGACGCCGTAGTGGAGGGCTCCGGAAATTTAGACCACCTGGGGTTCTTTAACGTGCACCCAAATCTGAGCACACGGGCCTACAACATTTCCGCCTCCATCGGAAATGCAGCCGCCGCAGCCGGGATTCGAACCCGCGCCCTGCGGGTCAGCAGCCGAGTACCTTAGCCGCTAGACCACTGCGGCGGGGCACTACGCTTCTCGAGCTCATACTTCTGCCGCTGAGCCGTCTGAACGCAAAAGAATCTTCATTTATCTTTCCACCAACGTCCTCAACAGATGGCAGGCGTTGAGGTTTCGCTTTTGGTGAAGCACATGCATGTGGAGGCGCTCACGCCATCTGAAAAAAAAAAACAAGCGCGCGAACGTCTACACATGTCCGGCTTTTCGTTTTGTCGTGACTTACTTTTGTTTTAGTCGTGTCGATGCCGCTACACTCGCTCGTAACCTGTTCCGCGTACTTCAATGAGTCCGGCGTACTACACATCCGTAATTTAATTAATGTGTAGGGCTTAACGTCCCAAAACGACGATATGATTATGAGAGACGCCGAAGTGGAGGGATCGCGAAATTTCGACCACCTGGGGTTCTTTAACGTGCGCCCAAATCTGAGCACACGGGCCTACAACATTTCCGCCTCCATCGGAAATGCAGCCGCCGCAGCCGGGACTCGATCCCGCGACCTGTGGGTCAGCAGACGAGTACCTTCACCACTAGACCACCGCGGCGGGGTTACTACACATCCGCAGAAAACACCCACTTCGCGTCCGTAAGGCAACACGTTCAATTGGGTTTTTTTGCTCATGAATATTGTTGCATACGCGTATCAATATTATTTAGTTTTTTTCGGCGCCTTGTGATGGGTGCACCTTTAGACCCCACTATCGTGGAGAGATTCACGTGTTTTCAAGCCTGGCGCGATCCTGCATGCTGAAAGGAGACTCCTTACATTGCATGACATTCATCATCAGCATCAGCCTGACTACGTCCACTGCAGGACAAAGGCCTCTCCCATGTTCCGCCAGTTAACCCGGTCCTGTGCTTGCTGCTGCCAATTTATACCCGCAAACTTCTTAATCTCATCTTCCCACCTAACCTTCTGTCTCCCCCTAACCCACTTGCCTTCTCTGGGAATCCAGTTAGTTACCCTGAACGACCAGCGGTTATCCTGTCTACGCGCTACATGCCCGGCCCATGTCCATTTCTTCTTCTTGATTTCAGCTATGATATCCTCAACCCCCGTTTGTTCCCTAATCCACTCTGCTCTCTTCTTGTCTCTTAAGGTTACACCTACCATTTTTCTTTCCGTTGCTCGCTGCGTCGTCCTCAATTTAAGCTGAACCCTCTTCGCATAGGGCTTATAATTTTATCGGAAGCAGTTTCAAGCAGTGACGTGGCTCTGTGGTAGAAACCTTGCTTGCCGCGCAAGTGGCCTGGGTTCAACTCCAGCTCGAAACAACGCTTACTTCAACATCTTTATTTATTTGCACTGCATCTCGAGTTAGCGGTCACGCATCAAAGTACGAGCGCCTAGCCTTTAGCCTCACAACCGACGACGACGACACCCGAGTTTCTAGCCGAAGGAGCTGTTAAACGCTGTCCATAGGTAAAAATGGACATGGCATGTGTTTCCTCGAGCAATGCCGGAAATGTGAGTTTTTGTTTTGAAAGCCCGGGAATTCGGGCGAGTTTGTACTTGAACATAGTGGTATTTAGAGCGCGTAAACAGACAACAAACGAAAGACAGAGGTAGACAGAGGAGTGCTCATTCAAACCGAAACCATCCATTTGCTCGTGCTACGTGGTTCACACGTGTGCTCGAATTACATGCCCCGTTCTTCAAAAAACCCTACTATATTACCACTATACACATTCCAAGCTGGTAAAGAAAATGGAATTTTCTTTAGCTGCATACGTTCGGTGCTCACACAATCATGCCAGCACTTGATGCACTTCATTGAATGATATGTAGGGTTTAAGTCCCAAAACCACCATATGATTATGAGAGCCGCCGTAGTGGAGAGCTCCAGAAATTTCGACCACCTGGGGTTCTTTAGCGTGCACCCAAATCTGAGCACACGGGCCTACAACATTTACGCCTCCATCGGAAATGCAGCCGCCGCCGCCGGGATTTCAACCCGCCACCTGCTGGGCAGTAGCCGAGTACTTTAGCCACTAGACCACTGTGGCGGGGCCATTTGATGTACGAAAGTGCAACAGGCCAAGTACAAGAAACCGCGCGAGGCTGGCTACCCTGTGTCACCAATTCTACCGTTTAATAAATTCAATCAATTCTGCTATTTATTAAATTTGTCGACTCTGGGCGAACGCACCCGTCAATTTTTATTTTTTGCCACCGGAAATAACTCCCACAAATCACGTCAAAAACCTTGTGAAGGCAATAAAAATTTACTCTCTCTATACTCACTCAAAACCTCACTGGGATAAATTATTACTACTCTGCCTACGTTCAAAAACTCAGTTGGCACGAGAGTAAATTTTTACCTCGAGAGTAGGTGGTAAAAAAAAAATAGGAAAGGTAGTGCGCTAGAGGACAAATGGTTTACCCAGTTTTTGAGGTTATTTCAGGTCATTTTCGTTTAGTGTGTAGGTCAGACTGGTCGCAGCCTGAATATCAGGCTAAGGGAGCCCCATAGCTCCCTAAAAGGCGCCCCGTATTCACACCTCACACTACCCTGTCAACAATGTGGGTGCATTCCAGAGTTCAGCAATACTTGCGTTCTTTTCCAGCACGAAAACCGGACAAGAGAAAATATGGAGGCCTTCTATATTCACAAATATGCTTCCACGTTCGTGAGCCAGCCATCTATCTATTAACCTACTAACAGGTGAAGTTTATTACCCAGATAAGTTTTCGACGCTGAGAGCAGGCCAGTGATAGCTACTTGCTTGCTTGCCATGACACGTGTGGTCTTCCACCTCAGTTCAGAGGCGTAGCACATTGGGCAAATGACCCCCACCCCCCTGAATTTTTTTTTCCGCCATGGCAGAGAGAGCGAAAAATGGTCATTCTAAGGAGGTACCCCTCCCGAAATCAAGGTGGTGCCCCCTCCCCCCCCCCCCAATAAAAAACATTTCTGGCTACGCGTTTGCGTCACTTGTTTGCTTTTTTTGTATGATGTCTTCATGCGCAGGAGACACGTGGATCCTACGTGTTTTTTTTTTTTTGTCTTCTTTGAACTCTGAAGTAATAGCTGTCCTCTGGGGTTTTTTTTTTTAGATTCTAGTTTCACGCATGCGTTCGCGTCATCGGTGTAAGATAAAACCTAGCCTTATCTGTGAATAAACTTTAGTTTGAAGAGAGCACTCATCTGTCCGCCTCTGTCTTTCGTTTCTCGTCTGTTTACGCGCTCTAAATGCCACCGACTTTTTGTTGCTTTATTATTTCAAAATTACCGCGTTGTGCACGGCCTTTTCGATGAAAACTGCCAGAGCCCGCAAACCAATTCAATAATTCCTTTTCTAGTTCCCGTCTTTCCTTTTCAAACATTTTTTATCTCACAATACTCACATCGTATCCTCAACTATCGCTTCTAACGCACTGAGCCGTTCAAATGTGTCTTGTTTGAATGAGTATTAGTTGACTGCAGTTTCGAGAAAATTCCGAGAGAGCAAACAAGTTATCCGCATTTCGCAACGACGCGTCATTAAATTCTCATAGTCGCGTGGTGCGCCGAGACAGTTATAAAGCTCCTTCGAACTGTGACGCAACATGCTTCAGCCTTTCTTAGGCGCAATAATATATCGGAGCGGTAAAAGGACATAAGAGAAACGAAAGCAATCGATAATGCGTGGGTGCACCGTGAAAACTCGCGATGCTATACTTGACATCGCTATGGCCTATCCGACGGCTCAGTTGTTTCGGTGTCTCCACCGCTGAGTTCTATATAAGGTAACATCTTTATCTCCCAACCAACACCGACATCCTTTCTTGGGACGTGTGGGATTGCGAAAAGGGGATCTTATGGGGGCGGCAACATTTCATCCGGTGTGTTCCCCAACACCAACTATCACAGCTCGAGAATGAGGTATCAACTTTTATGAGTGAATTACCGTCCGTGGATGGCATTTTGCGCAAAAATAAAAGCAGCTAAAAAGAAAGAGAGCACAGACAGGCACCGTCTGTGCTCTCTTCTTTCTTGTCTGTTCTTTTTCTTGCGCAAAAAAAAAATACCAGCCACAATGCAATACCAACTCGCAATATGCTCGGTTCTTCTATGAATTATCTATATTCTGTTTAAAATCACGATATCGTTTACTGCTAATAGGTATAACAGCAAAAGGTAACATTTGCTCGTTAGCGTGCATTTACGAGAATCATAAAACAGACTTGCATTAGATGATCATGCATGAATATATTATATGACAATGATCCACGGGGATGGGCTAAAAGAAAGCTTTATTCAGGTCATGCAGGACACGATTAGCACTTATGCAACATGGTCTGATGTTTTACACATTACACAGCACACAAACAGTTTTTCACAAAGCATTAGCTAAATACGTGCACATTGCATGGCTGAAGATAAACACGAATCAGGCGTGAATATGTAAGTTTGCCATATTCGTTTTTGGTGTATTCAGAGCAACTCTCAGCATGTCACTACATATATCCAAAGAAAAAAAAAGGTTTGCACCATCACCCTCAATGGTGAATTCCGGCTTCCCACGTATAAGACTCCTTTTTAACTATCTTTTGTGTGTTACGAATCCTCAAAGAGAGTAAGGTGACCTCCAGAAATAGTTCACGTGTTTCTTTAAAGAAAGTCATATACGTGGCATGGACTCCCAAAAAATGTATAATTACATTTTCGACTCGCACTTTGCAAACTTGAAACGAAGGCTTGACACGCATTCCGCAAACTATTGCGTGCATTGTTCATTTAAATAGCACGCGTTATTCATTGTGTAATCGAATTGCTGTTTCGCATGTTCACCTTATTCAGACAAGTAGAGAAATGGTAGAAGTTTGGCGTCTCTACAAAATTCAGTAATGATTTGTGGGACTTAACGTCACAAAACCACGATATCATTATGAAAGGCACCATAGTGTAGTACATGTTCATTCTAGCGTCATAAAGTCATATACGTCATAGCTGTCACAGGAAGGCTGGCCTGACGCATATGAACTTAAGGTGCACCTAAATGTAAGCACACGAGCATCGAGCATTTTCGCCTAAATCGAAAACGCGGGGCCGCCACCACCGCAGGGATTCCATCCCGTGACGTTTGGGCCAGTGATTGAGCACAATAACGACTTTAACTGATTGATTGATTGATTGATTGATTGATTGATTGATTGATTGATTGATATGTGGGTTAAGGTAATATGATTATGAGAGACGCCACAGTCGAGGGCTCCGGAAATTTCGACCACCCGGGGTTCTTTAACGTGCACCCGAATCTGAGCACACGGGCCTACAAAATTTCCGCCTCCATCGGCAATGCAGTCGCCGCAGCCGGGATTCGAACCCGTGACCTGCGAGTCAGCAGCCGAGCACCTTAGCCACTAGACCACCGTGGCGGGGCAATAACCACTCTAGCTCACCCGGGTGGGTCTCTAGACGTCAAGACGCAGGTGATGGTCATTCGTACATCGCATTGAAAGCGGAATTAACTTGCTAAACAAGACATAATTTATTGATTTTGTTTATTGTTTTATCTAAAAGAATACGCGGTGCCGCTTTGCTCATGCGCAGTGGTTAGGCATGCTTATCGGCAATGTACAGCCGACCACAAAAGTTTACGGACCATGCGAGCGCATGGCCGAAAGGCTCTTCGCAACACTTCTGCTACGTCAGCGATGGTCGACAGCACCGCAGCATCTTGAACGCATCCCTGCCCTAAACGATGGCCTGTCTCTTTTCTGACTGGGTACAAATAATTTACACCTTTCGCCTTTGAACGCGACGCGCTTTTGACATCTGTGTCTACGAGCGTCTGCCTGGCCAGCAGTCTTTGAGCATAACTGTTATCAGTCGCAATCTTTATGACAAAGTGACACCTAGCCAACAGAACGCCGTTTGAGGCATGCCGTGATAGTTTTGATTCTCCTATGAAAACATCAATGTGATGGTCATACTACAGTCCCTGGATATTTTAAGGAAAGTACCACTATTCTTTTAAATAAGCCGCCACGCCACGCATACCCCTCTCCCATCTCTCGCCTCTCGGACCGCGACGAGCATAGCGCATGTTATCAGCGTGACATGAAATTTTTAATAGGAAAGTGGCACGAGCCGGGTCGTATTGCCGGTGCCCACACGGGGGCTGTTTGGGAGAGGATTTAGATTAGGTCTGGAAACTAGGAAGAGGAGGGTTGGACACTTTGGAAAGGATATGGATGAGAGTGTAGCTACTTTCTCTATATTAAGGGGCTTTAGGTCATACTGCAAATAAGCGCTTCCCGTGAAAACTGCGAACTAACATTGCGCTACGCGGCAGCAGAAAAGTAAAAGGCCAGTGAATAATAAGAAGACCCGTTTCTGGCCCAGAACTGCGGTAGACGGTAGATGGCGCCCATCTAGGTGGCGCAGACAGCCAGCTTGGCACGCACTCGTGTGGTCCGCAAACTTTTGTGGCCGACTGTACACATGTGTACTTTTATGAATCGAAGGTCAGTTGTTAGCCGGCGCTGGTCCTTTTGTACTCTGCCTTCGTGTAGAGCGCACAATTTCTTCACTATGCACGCAAACCAGCTAGCCTGCCATTCGATCTTATAATAAAACAAAAGCCACATGAAATCAAGCATACTTACAAGTTCTATAACAATTGATTGATTGATTGATTGATTGATTGATTGATTGATTGATTGATTGATTGATTGATTGATTGATATGTGGGGTTTAACGCCCCAAAACCACTACATGATTATGAGAGACGCCGTAGTGGAGGGCTCCGGAAATTTACACCACCTGGGGTTCTTTAACGTGCACCCAAATCTGAGCACACGGGCCTACAACATTTCCGCCTCCATCGGAAATGCAGCCGCCGCAGCCGGGATTCGAACCCGCGCCCTGCTGCTCAGCAGCCGGGTACCTTAGCCACTAGACCACCGCGGCGGGGCTGCCAACTCTAACGAATAAGTACGATATGTTTTAAATGGTGTGACCACACTAATCAAGCAGTGTTCTGACTTTTAGGTTTTCGTATTGGTGTTTCGGATTTTCAAGCAAGCTCATTTTGTCCAGTACGGAAAAAAAAAGACATGGTGGCGGCTGATATGCAGCCTACCGATCGCAGTTACGGGACTTCATGTTTCCTAAAAATGTGATCATCAAAAGTTCTGGGATTGGTATTGGAAGTTAAAGACAACCTCAGGCTATAAGATTCTTCCTATATAACTGTCGAGCGAACGCGTTTTCCTCGAGGCGACGCCGCTCACTGCCGCAGTACAACGATAAAGGAACGAACCATTATTGCCACCTGCATTTTATTGACTATACCCACTGTGGTTGACAACTGTGCTGACTGCCAACCTGAACGTCGCGGGATCGAATCCCGGCCGTGGTGGCCGAATTTTCGATGGAGGCGGAAAAGCTTTCAAGCTCGTTTACTAATCTCGTTTAGAGTTAAGATCAAGGTAATGAATCCCAGACGGTCAAAATCTCCGGGACCCCCTTCCTCTTTTTCCTGAAAAATAATATATGGAGTCTTTCATAATCATATCTTGGTTTTGTGATGTTCAACCGCAACGATTATTATTATTATTATTATTATTAGTAGTAGTAGTAGTAGTAGTAGTAGTAGTAGTAGCAGTAGTAGTAGTAGTAGTAGTAGTAGTGGTGGTGGTAATAGTGGTAGTAGTGGTAGTAGTATTAGTAGTGGTAGTGGTAGTAGTATTAGTAGTGGTAGTGGTGGTGGTAGTAGTGGTGGTAGTGGTGGTAGTAGTGGTAGTAGTAGTAGTGGTGGTAGCAGTAGTAGTAGTAGTTGTAGTAGTAGTAGTAGTAGTAGTAGTAGTAGTAGTAGTTGTTGTTGTTGTTGTTGTTGTTGTTGTTGTTGTTGTTGTTGTTGTTGTTGATGATGATGTTGTTGTTGTTGTTGTTACGCGTTTTATTCACTCAGAGAAGCACGTGGCGTACACAGACTGTACTTATTCTCAGATTCTAGCGTTCTCTGGGGTGACTGAGCACTATAATGAGCATGTGAAATCAGACGACCCCGACAGAAAGTTCACTGAATTTTCTTCATAATTTAACGTAGCAAACAATCATGCTACCAAGCTTTTGCTTCAGTTAGCACCATCACTCTAGGCCATCCTGCACAGAGAAAGATAACAGCTTACAAGTTCCCAAATGCATTCCCTTGAGAAGTTGAGACAACTCAAGGGTGGGAACCATCCTGCATGGCTGTTTTAGCGTGCATTTCACATCGACATCCTAAGTTCAATAATTACTTTCACTAGTTAACTATCACCAGTGTCGCTTCGCTTAATACGTTTCACTAACTTTACTTCCCCAGTTAGCTCAAAACTCTCTTATCTTACTTAATCATATATTTGCACAGGCGATCTTTCACTTGGTCTTCTATATTTCATACAGTTAATGTGATGATGTACTTCAGAGTTATCGCACCTTATAAAACAGACAGACAGACAGACAGACAGACAGACAGGACAGACAGACAGACCAGACAGACAGACAGACAGACAGACAGACAGGACAGACAGACAGACAGACAGACAGACAGACAGACAACAGACAGACCAGACAGACTAGATAGATAGATAAGATAGATAGACAGATAGATAGCTAGATATAGATAGATAGATAGATAGATAGATAGATAGATAGATAGATAAGATAGATAGATAGATAGATAGATAGATAGATAGATAGATAGATAGATAGATGATAGATAGATAGATAGATAGATAGATAGACAGACAGAAGACAGACAGACAGACAGACAGACAGACGACAGACAGATAGATAGATAGATAGATAGAAGATAGATAGATAGATAGCTAGATAGATAGATAGATAGATAGATAGATAGATAGATAGATAGACAGACAGACAGACAGACAGACAGACAGACAGACAGACAGACAGACAGACAGACAGACAGACAGACAGACAGACAGACAGACAGATAGATAGAAGATAGATAGATAGATAGATAGATAGATAGATAGATAGATAGATAGATAGATAGATAGATAGATAGATAGATAGATAGATAGATAGATAGATAGATAGATAGATAGATAGATAGATAGATAGATAGATAGATAGATAGATAGATAGATAGATAGATAGATAGATAGATAGATAGATAGATAGATAGATAGATAGATCGATAGATAGATAGATAGACATCACACATTCATGCAAGCTCACGAGCGAAAGCTCCTCATACCGAGGAAAGCAAAAAAGAGGCAGTCGAAGTAGCATCCCGAAAAAGAAAGCGGGTGTGGCGCGCTAGTTGGTAAGCGGGTAACTGGGGCGTGCTCCTCGGATAACGGACCAAAGAAAGCGAAATCCTCGGGTGGGGTAGAGACGCCGGCGGCGGGGTCGGTATTGGCTCGGGCAGGACGCGTGGCCGAACTCACACCCGCGTGGTATATCGCAGCCCCCCTCCTCCCACCCTTTCCGCTCCAGTGAGCCACTCTTCTTCGGTGCCCGTTGCTCCTCACGACGGAAATTGAATGATGAATAAAGAAAAATGGACGCCGGCTTAGACGCTTTTCCCCGTACTGTTTCTTTCGGGGACCATCGACGTCACCACTTACGTCAGAGTGACGCACAAGCAGCTCGACACTCCGGTCGCACAAAGGCGATCGGTTGCTCGGCTTGAAAAAACGGCTTTGCACGAAGCGCATAGTGAAGTGTGATCCAAGAGACGAAAGAGAAATGTAATAGCGTCGTAGACTGAAAAGTAGTTGGCTCAAGTTTTTTTCCTATCTTCTTCGTCGTTATGAAATCTATCTATCTATCTATCTATCTATCTATCTATCTATCTATCTATCTATCTATCTATCTATCTATCTATCTTTCCACCGTTCCCAAACGTTGTGCAGCGGGGCAACCTCCCAGCCGTCCTGACGCAATAAATATCTCTTCCTATCTCTTAGTTCGATTGCTCAGTCTCGCTAGAAAAAATTTCCCTGATGCTGTAACAGGGGAAACCCACCGAGCGCAGATATTTGTGCGTTTTTTTTCTTTCCTTTTCGGTTATGGTAGGGCTTACGTTTTTTTTTTCTGTGTGTGATGAAAAGTAATTCGAAAAGTCTGCGGGTGCGACGTTTATTCGAATCGCGTCACCGAGTCAGAAAAATGGGATTGCATGCAAGAGCAACCAATCTCACCCTGTGTACGGCTGTCACGAGATTCCGGGAAACTCATTTAAACTCATCGTGATTCCCAGAGACATCATCGCACAATCAAGGAGTGCAGTATGGAAAGACGAATATACGAGCGAAGGTTTCGCAAGGATTCCAAAGCTTGCTTTAAAACTCGAAAATAAATCTACAAACTTCCTGAGGAAGAAGGGCCCGGCAATTACGCGCAATCATTTCCGTGCCATTCACTCCTTGCTTAATATAAATTAACGAGTTGTTAGAGTAGAGGCGATTAGGAACGAACCAGTGAAAATACGCGTCAAATATCTACCAAACTGTTGGATCTTAGATGATTTCACATTCAGAAAATGTGGTCAAGTACTTCCCTTACCAGTCGTTAGACTAGAGGAAATTATGAACGAAGCAGTGTAGATACGTGGCGAATATCTACAAAACCATTGGTTTATAGATGATGTCATGTTCAGAGATGATGCCACGGTTGAGCACTTCAGCCCGGTTTGTGTAACGATGCGGAAAGAAATTTGCTTACGAAGACCAGAATGGTCCATAATCCAACGAAGAAAGAAAGTTTCGCGATTGGAAGCAAACCACTCCAGAAACTCGGCGGACACTTAAATGGTCACGACAAGATTGTTTCACCAAGCTTAGCAAACACTGCCACACGGTAGTCGCAGCTTCTGAGGACAAGCAAAGGAAACATAGCGCAGCATACGGTATGAAATTTACCATCTGTTTTTGAAGTCAGTTTAAAATTGCCCTTTCCTTCTACAATGATGTCATACACACTAACGCCCGGCCATTGGCTGATTTGAGTACCGTGGGCTGCATAGCTACCGCGGCCACCGTGGGCGAGCGCCACATTCAGTCGCGCGTGTTTGTGATTGGACTGAAATTAAGCTACGCATTCGAAGACAAAAACAAATGTGCTCAAGCACATGACGGGCATGTTACGTAACCTTTTTCTCTCCGCTTAGCTTCGAACGTGTTTCCTTGGACAAAAAAAGAGAGAAAGCAATTGCAGCGTGCGAGAAATTTCTGTAACTCCGCTTGCATACTTGACGGATTCTCCCATTTTTTCTGTATTGATTTGGTAGGAAAATAACTGCTTTATTGAAGTAATTCAACGGTTACTTGGTAAATTATTGCAGGTTCCCCTTTAAGCTTCGCATTTAGGACTTAAGTGCGATGCGATAGTGTTCTTGATAGTACTATTCGCGTCGCCTTTTCATTCAATTGACATCATTCACTCCTCTGGTGGAACCTCAACCATTTTGTGAGGTCAGGAACGCCTGGGCGCTTGACAGTGTTTTTTTTTTTTTTGTAAACTCTCTTGCACTCGCGCCCCGCCGTGGTGGTATAGTGGCTAAGGTACTCGGCTGCTGACCCGCAGGTCGCGGGATCAAATCCCGGCTGCGGCGGCTGCATTTCCGACGGAGGCGGAAATGTTGTAGGCCCGTGTACTCAGATTTGGGTGCACATTAAAGAACCCCAGGTGGTCTAAATTTCCGGAGCCCTCCACTACGGCGTCTCTCATAATCATATGATGGTTTTGGGACGTTAAACCCCACAAATCTAATCTAATCTCTTGCACTCGCAAATAGAGTTTTGAAGTAGCCGCTAGACGTCTGTAAGACAAAGCGCGCACATGCGTAGTTGATAGTTGATGTTGTGGCTCGTTATGACACATTATGACTGAGCGCTGTCTAATCAGTGGGCAGCTTTAAGCCACTCGGTCTTTATACGCTTCACGTGGCTTGACGCCAGATTCTTTTGGAGTGCGTCAAATACGCGAAGTGAAAGAGAAAAAGTAGGGAAACAAACTAGCAAGTTTGGACAGACGGCCCCTCACTATAAAGAAATTACTCGGACAATGGCCTGAGATGCATGTTCAAAAAAAGGTGAACATCCTCCTGACAGACTTCTCAGTGGAGACCGTGCTGGATAAGCGCTTCTGACAGACAGCCAGGGGTTGACGTATACGAAATGATGTGTTAGCACATAAGCTGACAGTAGAAAAGAAAGATGTGCGCGGGAAAATATTATGACTGTGTGAACTGCTGCAAGCAAAGTGTACATTGGTATGATATTTCAGATGGTTTCAGTGTGCTATTATGTTTTTTTTTGTTTATTATTGAGTACTATTCCGTATTATTTTTTTCTTTTTGTTTTTTGCTGCATAACTTATTGATATCGAGTAGCCGAGGCAACAAGGATCTCGACCTCTCCAAAGCAAAACAGTTAAAACAGAGCAGACGCCTAAGCTTTTGCTGTGCAATGTTAATTACAGTTAATTACAAGTAATTCTATGGCTGTGCGTTCGGGATCCACCCTACAATGGGGGCAAGTTTTTGCCTAAATTAATACGTTCCAATTTGCATCATGATTAGTGCACTAAAGTTTGCGGATATGGCTTGCAACTGGGGCAACGACCAATGGCAGCAAAATGGAAAAAAAAATCAATGTATGCCCCGTGCGACTGTTTTGGTCCAAGTGTCTGTGGTATTGTTTATTGTGTCCAACAAAGAACCAGTGTCTCGGAAAAAATACTCTTGTTCTTTCGCCGATTCACTCACCGAGTAATCAAGCCAACTTTTCCGAGAACCCAACGATGTCAGTGCATATTCAAATGAAATGAATACCTTACAGCAGTTCGATATGCATGTGTTATCAAACTTAAACCGAATCACTTTTTCATGCAGTCAATTTTCGCCTACTGCACGTATTTAGGACGTTGAAACTTCCAATTTCTTATTGGGGAATGAGTACAAGACAGCAGATTGTCTTTGTCCTCGTATACAGGCTCGAGATGCTTGAATTCAAAGCTCTGTTTGTGATGGCGACCAGTCGACCAACCGGTCTTCCGGCGATATCTCAAGCGAATGCTGTATAGGGACGCACCGCTGTACAGCGTTCATCATCAGAGCGGACACATCATGAGCACATCAAAAATGACACCAAAGCTTTGATATGTCCGCTAGGATGAACAGCGTACATACGAGCGGACGCATCAGGGGGGCACGGCGGAAAGCAGAGAAGGATTAAGTTGAAGGCAAACTCGTGAACCAACACAGCAGCGAAGGAAGAAGATCCGTTGACGTGGACGGGATCAATATCGAACCCGATTACTTATCATCGGACGCACGGCGGTCTACACAAACAGCGCGTCGGGTGTATAGGTCGGACAGGCGGAAAGCCACGACTGAGTAATTGGGCTTTAGCGGACGTTCCTTACACGACGCTTTTTCTTGTTTCTCTTTCTCCCGATATGAAGGAACGGTCCAGGAGTGACAGGAATGACGAGCGAACAAAACATATGTTGAAGAAACGGGCGAAGAAAATAACTGCGAAGGCAATGAACACACACTGACCTAGCCTGTCGTGTGATTGCAGAACTTGAAAGAATTACGAGAGGTACAGATGAGGAAGAGCTAATACGTGAAAGGCCAGTATAGAGTCCGGGAAAGCTGATAGAGAAGTGGGCAGCTTCAGTTAGCACTCTTATTTGGCACTACATCTATCCTTTGCCAATGTGACTGGTTTGCGCCTTTCTCGGTTTCCGACATTACCGCTTTCAGCGACATTACATTGCTCCGCGAAGAATGGCCAAGAGGAACAGTCTAGCGTGAGATACGCTTCCGCAACCGAGACAAACGGGTGCAGCACGGCATGGCATGGCATGGCATGGCATGCCTTAAGTGTAGCCCGGGAGAAGCAGTTGTGCACCCTAAGGCCACCCTGCATTACTGGTGTAGCTGCGGTGTATGCGCTGTGTACTACTGAGACCTTCACCTCCAGCAGTAGGCCCGCAGATCCAGGGCTGAGCTTGTTGCCTTCCAATTTTATCCTCCTATAGTGACTACGTCCAAGCAACATCTCGCACAGCGAACGTTGCTGGGAGCCACTCATAGATGTCGCTGGAGGGGAAATCCTAGATACAATAAACAACAAATGACAGCAGTGATAGAAAAGAGCTATTTGTGTGAATACACATAACTTTAGAATCAAGAATGTAGTTCGCAAACGCTCATGAACTTCGAGTAGTACAACAGGGCTTCTGTGGCCTTGTGCACGCACCAAAGCATGGGCCAAGGTCCCAGAATCCCAATTGGTAAAATAGGTCTTGCAAGAAAAGGCTGGTTCGAGTTTGTAGAACATGTCGTTTAGTTTGGTAGCATGGTTAGCGTCCCTGAGTGCGCTCGATAGTCGCCTCGTAAGCAGCAGTACGGCGCATCAGATGGAGGTCCTTTTTGTGGTGTGGGCATTTTAAAGACGCACACGCACATTACTGCGCTATATAGACAGTCTCGACGAGTTTTCGCGCCACCGTCTCCGGTGCCGTTATGTCACGTATAGAGTACAAATATATAGGATCCCCCCTGCGCATCATATATACGTTCTATCCACTGGTGATTGTCCGCGAGCGAGGGCGACGAACGAGGCTGACGCATAGATCGAACAAGCCTGCCGAACAGTACTGTTCACTCTCTTTTGTTCGTGATTTTTTTGCGCAACTTAAATACGTGTTCAAGAATGCACGAACTTGCCCAAACTAAAGCTTTACTGCGTACTGCTGAGTTTTTCTTTGTCTTTTTCTTTTCCTCTTTTTTTGCGAGTGCTATTGTAATGATTTTTGACGCTATTCCGAAGAATCATATGTCGACGTTGCGCAAAAGCACAAACAAAACATCAAAGAAAAATAGAACGTCTAAAACAAAACTAAAAGACACGTAAATGCGCATATCATGTACCAAGCTCCGACCAATCCCGTTTTCCGTAACAAAGCATTCGAGCAACTTCCGTTTGCAAAAGATACAATGTAGTAGCCATCGCCATTCAGGAAGTGTGCTCTTCAGAGCTCAGTCAATTGACCAATCACAGCAAAGACGCAGCAACCTACATTTCACGCTATTTAGGCTTCATCCTTATTCCTACGTTTGTGTCAGCTCATGTCTTCATCCGCCAATGTTCTTGTTTGATACTTACCCGCTGGCGTGTTTGGTGCGCTTCTTTATTTTCGCGTCACCACTGTATCCATTCTCTGCCCTCAGGTTCCCGTTTCGTATCGTCTTATTTTGCGTCCCGTACGTCGCGTTATTTCACCGTCCCACCATCACTCGCCGCCTACCATCCCAATACCCTGCTTCTCCTCTGCGCAAGCCTGCAAAGCCGTCTTGTGGCCACTGTTCCATTTTTGTTATTGTTTTTTGTTTCACCTTCATCTTCTCTTTTGTTCCACCTCGACACGTCCTCTCTTGCCGTCCTGTCGCTGTCAGCTTTCTGAGTCACAATAGAACAGGGCCTCGCCAAACCAGAGGCTGTGGTTCTATAAACCTCAGTCTCCTCCTCCACTCGGACGCCCTCTCCCTACGGTCTCCCCAACCGCGATCTTCTCCTGGTCCCAACACGGCCACATGGTGGCAATCCCCGGCGGCCCGACCGTTGATTGGTCGGAAAACACGCGCGCTGTGTGCAGTGACGTCAATAGAAAAAGGCGACGTCACGAACAGAAGCCTCTGCCTTCATTATCCTGTCACTTTGCCCCCTCCACTCTCTCTGTACCTCTCTATTTATACCTTCTCTCCTTCTCGGGGTCATCCTGGTTCACGCGGAAAAGCTTTTTCCCGGGAACCCCAGTGTGTGCACGTACGAGTCGAGCATTTAATTACGTCAAGGGTCAGCGGTGACGTCCCTTCTGTGTACACTGTCGGGGCGCTGCATAGATTGTCGGCGCGCAGACGCTAAAGACCGATGACACAATAGCGCTTAACGCTTTCGCTCTTTTTCTCACACTCTTTACTTCACGCTGCTTTCAACTATTTACTATATGTTCAAATTGGCGAAGACGTAGCGTTCAGGCGTTGCACTCGTGTTCAAGTGCAGGTACTTTACCGTTAACAGGAGGCAGGTGCCTTCACAGGCTTTTATGCCTTTTCACCGGTCCGCTGAGCTAATCATACTATTCTTTGTTTTCTTTCGCGCTTCTTGCGTAAAATAAACTTTGGCATGAATGATACTGTCTCTTCTTTCTTTCGTTCTCCATCTTTCTTTGTGCCTTGCGCACAGAAGATGAGGCAAGCCCCCCCCCTCCCCGCTCCGCCACTAATGATCACAGGGAGCTCCAAGTCAACCTAATTATCTCTAGTCAGTCATACCATACACTGCATTGTTTAGTGTGCAGTGTTACAAAAATGCTGCCTTTTTATTCAAGTGGTGACTGAGGAATTCCCTGAGTTCCATTTGAAAAAGCACGTACTTCACACCCTTAGTCCGGAAAGCCACGTACCGAAGGGTACGTCGTCACTTGGTTTACATTTCGGCACGCATTTGAAAGCTCACTTTTTTTTTTCTTCAGACTCAGTCGTCCAGCAAGAGGGAGAGCGCGGAGGTGTGGCTTTGCGGTATATTCACCGATCTCTCTCAGCCTTAATAAATATTTTCCTGTTCAATTAAATCAAACAACTTAGATGCCTCAGCAAACGCAAATTGACCAACGTCCCACGTCGGCGTCCGCACGAGGGATGCAAAAAGACCATCACGAGTTGACGTCACCACATGACGTTACCATGACGTCACAGATCGTCAAAGCTTGTGACTTCAGTTTGTGACTTCAGAACAACGTGTTCATTGATGCCACCATAACGTGACGCCACCTGCCGTCACATGATGGCACCATCGCACAACATCATAGCTCGGTCAACGCTGGGAGGATCACTGAAGCAGCGCAAAACATGGTTAGGTGCCTCCGATTTCGGAGGCAATGAAAACTTATGTTAGGTTCCAAGAGCTTTCGGGGAGTCGCGGGGCAGAAACAATACATTGAGAGAGAAGGGAACAGGTGGTGCACCGTATGCGCACATATATACGATTGTTGAAAACGTCCGATGTTAAGTTTCACCCTTTATGCTAAGTTGTATATTGATCATTCAAAAGTGTTTTTTAGATAAAAGATTTTCATATATCTCTGTATTAATGTTCTTATCCTTCTTGAAAGCTGCAGAAACTAGTTCTATTGCATTGATTTATGTTCAGCTATGTCTTTTATACGCGCATAGTTCTTTTTTTTTCTGTACATGAACCTGTTAATGTTATGTACTGTTGATTTTGCCCGTCTACAGTTTGTTGCCAAAAAAAGGAGGGGGGGGACACAGACCTCATCAAGCTGTTACGTGGCTTTTTATTTGTGTCCCTTTTATCTGTACCGTGTACAGATACAAAATAAAGTTCAAGTGCTGTGGACTTGTAACGCTTAGAGACTTCAACCCTGCATGCACTACGCTAGACACTTTTACGGGATAAAAAGTAGCCAGCGCCCTATTTGTGCGCTGACGTCTCTTCACGTCACGTCAATAAAAAAATATATATATAAGGTGCTTTTCGACGTCTAGTCGTCTTAAATGGATGCACATGGGACCCCGCGAGTTTCGTCACGCTTCTACATCGTCATGATGGTAACGTCCAAGTTTCGATGCTTGATCTCGCTGCACCTGGATTTCGTGGAGAGCCGATTAGATATTACCAAATCGTATTTTCTATGTTGTCACACTGTATAAATGGTGCCCCGCCGCGGTGGTCTAGTGGCTGAGGTACTCGGCTGCTGACCCGCAGGTCGCGGGTTCGAATCCCGGCTGCGGCGGCTGCATTTCCGATGGAGGCGGAAATGTTGTAGGCCCGTGTGCTTAGATTTGGGTGCACGTTAAAGAACCCCAGGTGGTCGAAATTTTCGGAGCCCTCCACTACGGCGTCTCTCATAATCATACGGTGATTTTGGGACGTTAAACCCCAGACATCAATCAATCATGTATAAATGGTGATCGAACAGAAATTGGTGAAGAGTTACACCTGTACTATTCCGCCGCAAGAGAACAATTATCTCTAACGACAATTGAAGCATATTTCATTCAGAAGTAGGGTGTTATGAACGTGAATGACAGTTCCATGTGCCTGCTTGATAAAGAAATGACAAGCTCAGTGCCACTCTCCTGAGTTTGCTGCTGTAGAAGAGAAACGCCGGCACAGTGAACAGTGTCTTTGTTTTTTATGTGAGGATTACTTTATTCTAGTTTACTGTTTCTTGCAATATTGTCGTTTAATTAGTTTTTTTGTCGTCTGATGCGGTTAACATTATACTTGCAGAAATGTTTGCACGTTTACAAAAAAAAAAATTAGCCTGAATCCCAGCTCTCGTAACATACAAATTTTCCGAATTCATATGTTACGCGCGAGTTATGTTGAATAAGTGACCTTGGGCTACTCTCGAGCTAATGGATAACCTCAACTTTCATTCGCATTTCCGGGCAATACTGCCAGCACTATGACCAAGGGTAAGCTCATTATCACGATGAATAAAGCCACCTTGACCGTTGTCAACGTCAGACTGCAAAAATACATGACCCATAGTTGCGCCAGCAAACGAAGATTCTCTCTGACGTGACCTGTTGAGTTTCATTGCAGACAGAAAGTGAAATGACATTATTTGATCGGTTGACTCCGAACTGGGGGTATGTATATTAGGCGTTTGCTGTCAGGTCTACTTCATGAGAATGCTGCTCTTTCAGTGCACACGAGACCTGCCATTTCTCTTATTGCAGAGTCGTGAAACAGTAGACGCTCTCAATGTATTCCTCACGTGTCTTAACATTGTTTTGAAATGTTGGTATGGCACAGAAAAGTCACATTAAGATTGCTTTGTGCAATTTCCTCAGATCGCTTAAGAACTGAAATCATTCTCTTGTTTTCTTGTTGTTGTTCATCTCAGTCCACTTTATAGATTATCTTTCTCCAGTCCCCCCCTCCTCCTAGCACCACTCCTAACTGTCAGCAAAATTTTCGGAACACCCCGATATGTACTTGTGGCAAAAATATATCCGAATTTTTTGATAGGACTGATTGTAACATTTTAACACAATATTTAATTTATATACAATAGTAACAAAAAGTATGCATGTGGCTAGAGTAAAGATTAGAAGCAAACACAGATAAAGACGTGTGTTTACGTAATGTGCAGTGTTTCAATGCATTGAAACTCTGCGAAAAATGATGCAACCATAAGTACCAAAGCATGACATTCCCTTCGCTTATAAGTTTTCCATGGCAACGCCAATGTGCAAAACACCAAGCAATAATGCACCGAGACTGCAAGCCCAGATCGAGCCTCTTAGCTGGTAGTGAAGAAAAATGAAGAATTATAGTGTGGCGATTGCTGTTGTCAGAACCAAAGTAGAAACTTACCAACAAAGTGTTTAAAGCGATAACAGCCTACATGCTTTCACAGCCAGAAAGAACTTGTTCGGCACATCCTGCACGATCTCTAAGCCGATTACAAATGTGTTCCATAATCACTTAAGCAAGACGCCGCTGAAAGCATAAGTACAAGCAAATAAACAACGATGACAAGCCTGTTGCGAAACCCGCCTTGAATTTCATGATATAACAATAAACACCCGCGAACTGGTATAGAGACAACAGCCGTACGGAACATCTGAACACGCAGAGCGATGTATATGAAAAGGAGCAAAAATGACATGGTCTAAGCCACCCTTTTCTGCACAGACCAGTGTATGGATCCCCCCCCCCCCTTCAATCGCCCCTCCCAACCCCCAACCCCAGTCCGTCTACTCCAGTTCTGTTCGAATCTAACTGCTTCGCTGTAGAACGGTTGACATTTAAACGTCTCAATTCCTGCGTCATAAACCACGATATGATTATAAGAGACGCCATCATGGAGGGCTCCGAGTATTTCAACTATATGATGTTCTAAATATTCCGCATCAACAAGAAAAAAGTCGTCGTCCAAAACAAAAGCAAAAAATGAACAAGTAAAGAGAACAGTTACAGCAAACTCAAACCAATAAAACATAACATGACAGTGACCTGCAGGGCATCACTCCAGGCGTCCTGATTCACACGCAGGAGTTCATTCTTCAGTACAGCGTTCACACGCACCCATTTTCGCAAAAGTTTATACCCTGAGTATACACAGACTCACACATCACTTCACACATAGGTAGAGATATCTGCTCATCACAAACACCTATCTGGTCCGGTATCCGTTAAGGAAACTTTTAAAAAGACGTTTGCCTTTTGGTGCAGATGCTTTTCAGGTGAAGGTCCAATAAATTCAGTTTCTAATGTTCTTGATTTTCTCTTAAATGTGTCATGTGATGGGGAGTGTTAGTCATAGGCTTGAAATCAGTTATAGAGGAGTAGGAATGAAAAATGTAATATGCCTCTCATGTTGCGTTGCCTCTGAAGTCGGCTCACCATCGACCGTACTATGAATGCCTCGTGTAAAGTCATATTGTGTGGTTTTGTAGAGACAGCACAATGATGCCAACGGCGTAATGCGTGATCCCGTGACTCTTTTGACCAATCGTGCTTATGACGACGACTACTCCGACGCTCGCTTTTTTGTTCATGATGCAGTAAACGCTTTCGATTTAATAAGACTTAATACAATTTAATAAGATTTATTAAGGTAATTCCGGAACTGCAACATGAGTTTCGGTCAGGCTGGCATGGTCGCTGGTGATTCTGGTGATTTGGCACCAAACGGCTTATATCAAGTAGAACGCACCCAGCATACACGCACAAACTGTGACTTGCCCAGAGGAAAACGCTAAATAGTACGCGATAGCAAACGACAGATTCACTATTGCAGCATGCCTAACAGGGACATCGATGAAACAAGAAGACCAGTGAATATTGCATGAACATGCGATGAACCGATCTGTCCTTACTTGACAGAAAAAGAATTTAAAGGATATAAAAAAAGATGAACTTAGAACGCCGCGTCTGCTGTCACACGTTTCTGTTCGAAATATTTTTTTATGGAAAACAAAAAAAAATATTACCCCCCCCCCCCCAAAAAAAAAATCAATAATGAACGGGCAAATAGCAGCGAAGCTATTGTCTGTCAACCCTTCGACGTGCATGGCATAGTTACCTTAGCGTAACAGCCGAGGCTCGGGCTACAGGGTGAGTCATTGTAAGGCGCGACAGGGGTAGCGACTATGACGTTCGGCGCAAAGCGCGCGAAGGCCCGACCAAGCGTGCGCTCTGCAGCGCGTCAGCGCGTGGCGTGTGGACCCGGTGCCGCACCATCTCCCTACGGAGGTTGAAGGCGAGAGGGTACGCAAAACTGCACACTCTCCATCTTTCTCTCTTTCTTTCTCCACGGGTCCACGCGCTGACACTCTGCAGCGCGTGCGTGTGGTCAGAGTCTTTAGAGCGCAGTTGTCTGTTAGACTAGAAGTCGTTGTGAACCCAGCCGTCTGCTAGGAGAAAGCTCTGAGAGGCATAGAGTTTCCTAATTATACACCAGGGGGAACGCTGGCGCTCATGTCTATGGTAGCCACAACGCATGGCGCTTCACCGAGCATGAGAATTATGGGTAGTACATGGATTTGCCTGGTCTTCGCACTTTACGTTCCTCCTGGCTTCGCGTGGCTTGAAGCTTCTCTCTCAAGAAACAACAATCGGCAAATGTTCGGGAGTTACGCTTCACTACCTTCACTTTTTAGGATCACCATTTCAAATCAGCTCCCGAAGTTCAAAGTGGTTTGTTCTTTCATTTCGGAATAAAACCAAAACACAGTAATAAATGAAGCAACAAGTGCGATTCGCCACCCTCAAGCAGGAAGACTAGGCAAATCTATGTCATACCCATAATTCCTATAGTCACTGAACGATCGTAACGCCAGAGTACCCTCTAGTTAATTTTGGGAAACCCTCTTCCGATAGGGGTAGCGAAGCGAGCATGAAATGCACAGCTGCAGTGCTTGCAACGCTGTTTGCATTCCAGCAGAGGTGTGACAGTTTTGGTGAGTGGTAGGGTGAAATGGGGCCACGACCACATTGAAATGCTACCAAATCATTCCAGCACGACTGCGAATAAACCTGCTTGTCATGCAGAGGGCCTAGGTTTGATCCTCGCTAGGACCCGCAAACATTTAGGGACGAAGCTCCTTATGCCATGGGTCGTGTGTGCGCTATGTACGTAGTAGTAGTAGTAGTCGTAGTAGTAGTAGCTATCCACCTCTCGTTTAGTTCCTGAAATGTCCGCTGGATGGCGGTACTTGTATATGGCGAATATATGATGAAAATATGAGAGATGGTGGTACTTGGAGTGTTCGCTAGACGGACGGAAGGGCGGACGCACGGACAAACGCATGGATGGACAGACAGACAAGCAGATGGCGGGATTGACGGACGCACGGACAAACGGAAGGATGGATGGACAAATGGACAGATGTATGGACGGATGAATTGTCGCAGGGACGGACGCACGGACGAAGGAAGACACGGATGGACGGATGGACGAACGCACAGATGGACGGGCGCTTGGACGGACGGACTCACGGACAGACGCCCAGAAAGACGGATGCACGGTAAACGGACAGACGCACATACGAAAGCAGGGATGGACGCACCGTTGGATGGACGTAGGCACAGGCGGACGCATGGACGGACGCACGAATGGACGAACGGACAGACAGATGGATAGACGCACTGACGGATGTTCAGATGGACGGACGCGCGGACGGACACTTGGACGAACGGAAGCAAGAACGAACGGATGGACGGAAGCGTGGACTGACTGACGGGCGTTTCGCCCAACTCATCATCGTTCAGTCCATGGATGTGCTTCGATCTTTATTTTGTGTTTCATTTGCGTTTTTCGCAAGTTTTAGGTCACGGGCAAGATAATATTTCGCTCACAACCAACGACGCCCACGCTGACACTGGCACCAGAACGTCTGCGAAACGAGCTGTTCAACTCTTTCGCATTAAAAAAAAGCAATAGCCTGACGAAGACAGACATCAGTTTTGCTGTTGAAATGCCTTTCATAGAGTAGGGCTTTTTGCATTTTAATCTCATTTCGCAACGGGTAATGTTGACCGAAAAAAAAACTGGTATTTTGTAAAGTGGGCACCTCCTCAACCAAAGTGCTTGTACAAAAAAGCCGAACCCACAAAACCGAACATGACGGGAATGTTTAGGTCAAGGACTAAAGAAAATATACTTTTCTCGCTCGTTGGGGACGGGAAAGTCGGGTACATTATCGAAAAAAGATAACAGCACTCTGTCGCCGGGCAAAAAAAGGATTGTGACAACAAAGGTAAGGTGATACAAACGAGAGAACTAAAGATAAAACAAGTAAATAAATATGGCCCCATATTTGCCTGTTACACTGCAAATGTCGTCAAAAGACGATAGCCTTGCGTCTGGAGCGAATAAACAAAACGTTTATTTGATGTTCTGCGGAACAACATTAGTAAATGGTATTCTGGAGGTGCTGCGTTAGGGTACCTCGAGCGTGCAGCGGAGGCGAACGAGAGCATCAAGTCACGTCACACGTGAGACATGAGCGCTATCTGGCACTTATCTTGGAAAACGAAGCACGCGCGCCCCGCGCGTCCGTCTCGGAGGTGATAAGGTGTGTATAACGCAAGGCGACGGGTAAGTGCCACCACTGTGTCGTCTTAGCAAAGCATTAGAAACACTTGCCTTTTCGTGCAAGCATTGTATGGTCAGCGCAACGCGATAAACGCTACGGTCCTTAGAATTACTGCTTTTCTAGTAAGCGACATACATAAAAAAATTGCCGTGTTGTTATGGTGCCTGAGATATGCACTATAAATGCTATTTATTTGACAATCGCACAAGGATGAACACTGAATCTTGAGCAATATTGGTGGGCGCTGCGGATGGGGTTAGCCATTTGGAGTTAAATTTGGCCACTTTGGTGCCGTTTAAAGTACCGTTAAGGGCGGACAAACAGACGAGAGCAAACTGTCTTCACATGTGGATGCAAAAACATCACCTTGCATTGTGAAAGACGCCGTTGTTTGTCCATATAGCCTTTACTGTTTATATAAGTTTCATAATCTCGAAGTTCATGAATGCCCGGTCCTTGTCGTACAATTTTTGCATTGTACGTCATCGCATACGCAAACAAGTTATTTTCGCTGTACATAACAGCTTTTACTGTACATACGCATGATCATCATTGTATATCTCTGTGTGTGTACATAAGCAATGCAAGATATATCCGGTAATAAAATTCTCTTAAACAAACCAAAACTGTTGTGTCGAAGGTCCCATCGTCTTTAAAAAGCTAAGTGAGTTCCAACCCCGCGACGGTGCAGCGCAACGTACCATGTAGTACACGAAGAAGGTGCGTTGGTATTCCTGCAGGACCTATGAAAGGACGTAGACAATGATTAGGCACCGAAGAACCTTATCAAGTATGAGGCCCATGGGACGGCAGTATTCTCTCCCATAGTTAGTACCGAGTACTCTAAATCGGTAACCACTTCTTCTAAACACACCCACAGTGCTGCTTACTTCTGTGAGGGTATGTGATTGATGAATATAACCATTCAAAAAATATTGTTGTAGAAGAAGCAAAGAGCTTCATTTTGCCTTTCGATCGTGTTGCTCGGAATATCCCAGGGGAGTTGTGACGCGCGCAGCATTGTTACATCGAACGGAAGTGACCTTGTGACAACTTCCGGCCAGTGTCGAAAGAGAGACGGTACCAATTACTCGTGATACAGAAAAGACAAGAAAAAAACAACTCCAACAGGGTAACGGAGAATTACGCGATACGCTGCTACCCTGATTAGCTTCCACAACTGCAGTCTCTTTCTAAAACTTTCTCTTCTCGTTTTTGTTCTTTTGCTACACAATCATTAGCACTTCTCGTTACAATGCAATACAATGAAGAGAACTCTTGCATTACTTTGTGGTGCTTTGGGTGTTTTTGTTTTTTGGTGCTCCACACAACGGAAATTTGAGCGCAGGATTTAGAAGGGTCAAAGGTCACATCGCTTCATCCTGTTTGACCTGCCTCCCAGAGTTTCTTTTTTTTCTTTTCTTTTTTTTCAAATACTGTCAGGAGCTTCGCCGACTTAGCAAAAAAAGTTTGGCCCACCATTCAAAATGACGCAATGTGGCCATGCTTTCCAGAAAGTTGTTCTTCTGCTGAGGGAAAGTGCCTTTTCTCCGTCGTCCATGTATTCCAATAGCTTCTACTGGTCTTCTATGCACGTTACTTAAACCAACACCCCCACTGTGGAGGCTGAACGTCTCCAATAATATAAAAATACAGTTATATTTTTTATTTCATATAAGTGGATTATAATGAAGGACTCAGTGTTTTAGCACGCGTGAGATAATGTTTATTTACTTTTTCCTATTTATTTTTAACAATGGAACTGCAGAACTATAGTAGAGCTATTGATTATCATTTTATTCATATGAGTTTCAACCGCGTGCACAAAGCTGTGTACCTGCACGCTCCATCTATCTACTCGCACTTCTTTCAGTCCTACGGTGCATAATAGTAAATGGTCACAACGCATGAAGTACCGCTGAGCGTTTGCCCCATATTAAAACCTGATAAACTGCCTTGCCTCTTGCTATCATGTAAACATAGTTCCCTTGTCGATACTGGACGGCTAGAGCATCCTCATCCCGTTGTCGAAACGCTTTGCGTTAAAAAATTATTTGGTCACTAGTGGCTGCACCGCTAGCGTAAGGTTGCTGACTCTATCGCATCTTATCTGCGCGTGGCGCCGTAAGACTAGAATAATGTGCCAAACAGTAGCCAGCATCTGCGCTTAAATGTGACCGAAACGCCTCGTCTTGTGTGGATGAACAGAACTGTCGTTTCAATATGCAAACGAGACTTTCTCGGGAAGTCGCCTGCGTTCAAGGACATCCGTGCTTGAGCACGCGGGTCCAGATATAGCCACGCGTTAAGTCGCGGCACTGCAATTAACTGACCGTCCGCGGTGGTAGCGTCATCTCGCGGGAGAGGTGATTACCGCCGGCGGTAACACGGGTTGCGTCACCCGATATATTTAATACCCGATATTCCCAACATGCCGAGCTGAGAGCACGTGAAGACGCGTTTAAAGGGGTCGTGAAGTGAAAGTAAAACTTGTCGGTTCGGTTGCCCCGCCGCGGTGGTCTAGTGGCTAAGGTACTCGGCTACTGACCCGCAGGTCGCGGGTTCGATTCCCGGCTGCGGCGGCTGCATTTCCGATGGAGGCGGAAATGTTGTAGGCCCGTGTACTCAGATTTGGGTGCACGTTAAAGAACCCCAGGTGTTCGAAATTTCCGGAGCCCTCCACTACGGCGTCTCTCATAATCAAATGGTGGTTTTGGGACGTTAAACCCCACAAATCAAACTTGTCGGTAGCAATTTTCCCTGCTTTAGTGAAGATTAGACATACCAATTCTAAAATATTTCGGCACAATATATAGTTTGTAATTACCTACACCTGTTTAAAATCGCAGTTTTTTTTTTGGGGGGGGGGGGGAGGCTCGCTAGCGACGTGCGGCACCATTGGCCACTATAGGCACTGAGATGTGACGTCAGTGAAACGTTAGAGTAAGAGAACTTGCAAACAGAGCGTTAACTTTATTTTGCTAGAAAGTAAGAGATTTATAGGAAACTTGTAAAGAAAAGATAACAGAGCGATTTCTGCACCCTGAGTTTCACGCTGTGCAATTACGAGTGATTTGCTTAGTTCCGCTTTCAAGTACATCCGGGATCTGTCACGCGTGCATCCTTACCTTCCCGTCGGTTGCCTTGGCTTGACGGTGAGCGCAGCGTGCCAGTTTTTTTTCTCACTTGTTGCGTCAGGTTGTGTTCCACTGCGTGTTCTGGGTGGCTCAGGTCTCGCTATGCCAACCATGTGCATCATCAGACAGTTCCACACAATTTATCAAAGAACAAACAACGTTCGCTTTTAAAAGCTGTCCAGTGAGCTACAGCGCGAGACACTGTGGCTTCGAGCTATCAACAGCAATGGCCTTGATGGTATGGGCACACAGAGTGGAGGCTCATGGGCTTCCGCAAGCGGAGGTTCTGCCACGCGGTTTCAATATGCGTGCTTCCAGGGCGAGGGCTTCTTCGGCCCCGTCGCCGCCACTGTTGGCCTGCTCCAACGATGGCCGATCGCGCACACGAACTGGTGCGTCGGCGTATGGCTCACAGCCGACACCACTCAAGCAGACGACGCTGTTTCAGGAAGGCTGGCAATCCTATGCCGTGTGTCATTGTTATCGTGGTGAAGGCGCAACTGGTATGACAGTAAGAACCACGGTCAACTAAAGCTCAAAAATATTGCTGCGTCGCCACGTTTTGTCGACGACACAGACTTCTCATTGGTTGTCTTAATGTGACGTCCGGTGCACTGTTGACGGCAACGTGCGCTAGGAAACCAAAATTGTGTTTTTTTAGTTATTTAGTGAGCTCAGACAATCAAACGAGCCGAGGTATAATATATAATGGACGGCCAGAATTCTGAATGCGCACGTAGTTCGAAACCTTTGGAAAATGTTTCACAAACTCTATAAACAGCGGGTGACGATACTCTTCTGCCGACTATCTGGACGCACACGCCGATTCCAATGAACAGGCCCACGCCGAATGTCTGAAAAAAAATAGTTGTTGAGCAGGGGTGCTATGCGGGATGGCCCAAGCTTCTAGGGCAGACGAATTTGCAACCAGCTCGCACTACGGCGGCCATGACATCAAGACAGCGCAGAGGGCGTAATGGCACCGCCGATTTAAAAAAATGGCTACCAGAACTCGCGTGATGTCAGGCACGCATGTTGGTATTTGCGGTGTACAATGAAAAAAAACACCGCCTGGGTACACGTCAGCGCCGCCACTCAGTCAACACTTCAGCATTACAGGACCGTCGGCTTGATCGTCATGCTCTTTTTTTTTTCTTTTTGCCAACTCAACACTCCCCTCTCACAGGCGTGTTTGTGGCGTTCGTCCTCTTGCGGCCAGGCTCTTTCGTTCAACTGTAGCACGAAAGTTCCCACTCTCAAAGGCTGCACACGCAGCGCTCCCGGCGTGGTCGTTTCTCTTCTGTAAAATCTTGCTGCTAAATATAAGAACAGGTTTCCACCAGGGGCGCTTGCATCATGGCGGCAACGCGGCTGTGAGTGTACGTCGCGAGCGCACTGAAATTGAATACAATAGGTAGTAGCCACGCGATTATACATATTTTACTTGTACGTGCATGTGTGCATAAAGCACACATGCGCGATAAAGCTGATAGATGAACCGTGCCGCTCGCTCAGCAGAGCTCGTCGGCAGAGCCCGTCGGCAAGAGCAGAAGTGGAGGGTGGACCTGATCTTCACCGCGGACATCTCTCAATGAAATCGATTGACCCGTGGATTCGGACACAAACTCGTTGATTGCGAGAAGGCCCCAGTTCATCTCATGTCTGTCATGTTGCCTGTGTGACTGTCAAGCGTTTGGTGCCGTGGATGGTCAACAGCAGCTTTTTTTTTTGCATATGCGATAATTTGGTCATCTTACACTGCCATAGATGAGCTTCGGATAACCTAGCTTCTTCCAGCGTTTCAATTCGGTCCACTAATCTGCTTGGTCTGCCGGAAATAAATACCACATAAGCTCTCTCTTCATTTCGAATATACTAATTACATAGGGCTTAATGAACACTGCCAAGAACAGTGGTATCTTAATTGTTGTTTCAATTAAAGCAGCAATAATATCTCATGTGCAATCAGCAAAGCTATCATTAGTATAGAACTATTTAACGTAATTCTTACTAGCACGATACTTATGCTCATCATACTAGTAAGGCCTAATTAGCACAATTTTACTGAGCATGTTTTGATTAACATCGCGATAATTATCATGGTTTAGTTAGTGCCTCAGCTCGCATGCTTTAGTTTGCACGGCTTTAGCTTTAGGCAGCTTCATTGCCCTTATCAAGATGCAGCGTAATTTCCTTGGTCTTACAACGAATTGGCCTAATTACCTCGGTCACAGCGTTTCCTCACCTAACTAGCCAAGTATACCACTCTGCCAAAAATCTAATTAGCCGGCCGTACGTGCTCGGATGCTAGCGAACGATGGAGACGAGAAAGAAGGTTCGCACTGGTTCAGCAGTGCGCTAGAGTGTACAGGCTGACCATGATCATTAATTTACGCATGACCTCCCTTTTAGCTGCGATCTCGATGCTGTGAGGCGTTCAGCCAGAACGAATCTCAGAAGCCACCATGCTAATTGTTCTACAGCAGACTCAGTGCAAACATTAAAATCTTCGAAATGAATTTAAACCGTTTAAGCCTTTAAAAATTATCACCAGGAAAAGCTTCTGACACTTTCATTGTGCACTTTTGCACTCAGCGTAACGACAAACAAATGAAAGAAGATGCATCTGGTTTGAAAACACCACCCAACTTTGTCAACCATCCTTGACGCGATGCCAAGTTTCATCGTAACAAATGAAACGCAGTGCGCTGAAGGCTTGATTTGACTTTCACGCACTATTGGCTCATTCAAAAGCGGCTGTTGCCAGAGCTCGGAAAAATCCCGAGTTTCGACAAGCTCGGACGATACTGCATAGCGCCACACACCTCGAGATGCGTGGTCCCTCGTCGACAGAACGATTCACACAGTCTTAAAATTTTTGAGCCATTGTAGATGACTTTCGAAGTGCTTACAACCCGACTCGGACAGGACATGGCAGATAACACTTTACTGGCAACTGTTAGGTGGGGAACATGCCCGACACACTCTAAAGAAAGAGTGAGTAAAAAGGGTGTCTTTTTGTCCCACAACAATAATCTTCATCTATATTGCATTCCATCCTTGCTCTATCGCCCCACGCTTGGTACAGCGGTGAGCACTGTTAGGGTGAACACGCGAGCGCGTGGCCGACGGCACTGACAGCGCCCCGTTACGGTCATCACTGGAAACATCGCGCATGCGCATCACGCCTTCCGCGAAATAATTGTTCCACCGCGCGCATGACGTCATGAATACTTGTTCGTCATCTGCTAGCCGCAATTTTGTTTTCTAAGCCCGCGCATCCTGCATTTTAAGATTTCTTTAAACAGCTGTGCTTGAACAGAACAAGACAAAAAAACTTGTATATCTATGGGGGCGTGTCTATTCAATCCCTTCAAAGTTGTTGTGCATGCAACGCCGTATATAAAACAACCGAACATCTTTTGCAACCGTTCATTCTGTCGCCAGATCGTATTAAGGCTAAGGTTCCTGATGATGAACGGCGCTCAATTGTCGATATTTCCCTGAAAGGTTCTTCCCAGCCGTATATTGGCGCTTTAGTTAATAGGGCCCTGAAGACTGAACAGGATAATTCAAGCCTGCAAGTATGAAGGTCGCATTCAGGATGCACTCCGCGCGCCCCGCCCTAAAGCTACCACAGACGATGAAGACGCCCTCATAGTTGCAGCTGCTGTTTGTAACCCTTTCTTGTCAGCCCTATCAATACGTAAGGACTTAGATTGGGACGTTCCGGACACCACTGTTCGACGTCGCTTGCGTACTCTGGACCTTCGCAGTCGTGTTAGCAGCGCAGAAGCCACTACTAACGGCGGCACACAAGAACGCACGACGGCAGTTCGCTGAGTTGCACAAAGCATGGACATCAGAAGAGTGGGGCCGCGTCATTTTTTCCGATGATTCAACGTTTTCGACGCGACAAGACCAAAGGTTGCGTGTTTGGAGATTACTAGGCACACGGTGAGGCAAACTTCCTGCTTTGAAAAGCAATTGTTTTAGTTAACGTCAAAATGCCACGCAGGAACGACCCAGACAACGTGCAAGGTGTTTCTGCCAGTGGGAGATCGAGTGTGAGCGTGTGGGGTGCTGTTTCAAAATATGGTTTAGGGCCCCTACAACGCAAGCGTGGACACTTATCGTCGGAACAATACAGCAACATTTTGAACAATGTGATGTTGCCATATGCGAGCAGTTTATTCCCAGACGGTGATTACCTGTTCCCACAGGACCGGTCACCGTTACACACGGCGCGGGCTGTCAAGGAGTTCCATGCGGAGCAGCACATGCAGCTACTGGAATGGCCTTCGAAAGGAGCGGACCTGAATGTGATATAAAACGTGTGTGGCTGTCTGAAAGCTTCTTTGGCAAGGAATCCCCTTTATTCCACTACTTCGGCCCAGTTGTGGGCGCAAGTCAGCAATGAGTGGGAAAGGCTGAAAGCCGATAGGGAATATGTTCGATCACTTTACGACTCGTTACCGTCCAGAATAGCTGCAGTCGTTGCTGTAAGTGGTCACATGACTCGCTATTAGATTTTCTCACGTTTTTTATATTTGTTCTCATGGTCAATTCTTTAACTTGAATTGCAGCAGTGCAATTTTCTTGAATAAAAATTTAATAACTATCCCTCTTACACTCACTTTTTTTCTTCATGCGCCAGATCTTCAATCCAGATGGACCTTGAAATGCAGAAAGGTATCAGCTACGCGAACAAAAAATGCGGCTAGCAGACGACGAACAAGCGTATCGATGACGTGATGCGCGCGGTGGAAAGAGTGTTTCGCAAAGCACATGCTGCGCATGTGCAATGTTTCAACGATGACTGTTACGTGCCACTGATAGTGCCGTTGGCCACGCGCTCGCGTGTTCACCCTAACAGTGCTCACCGCTGTACATTCCGGTCATGATCGACATGCCCATTATCAGGGTTGCATTGCATTCTCGATAGGGAAGTGGCCAGCGCCGAGTTTTCAAGAAAGGAAGCGCGCTGAAGCCTGATGACGATTATGGTTGTGGGACAAAAAGACACTCTTTTTACTCGATATTTTTTTTAGAGAGCAGCGTTCAAACCACTCTGCAACCTTTAGCGCAATGCATCAATCACTGTATCGCCATCAAGGTGCACATTTAGTGGTATTTTCCCACCAAGCCCACCTACAACACCACACTGTCCACTTCTAGGCTATTAAGCTTCATTACAATGCACAATGTAGAAAATCCTGCTTACGAAAACCAAGCCTACAATACCTCCTTTAAAGTCGCTTCACTTCTGAAAACAAGCGAGTTTTCGGAAAGCAACATTTTAGTGAGAATATGAGCCATACTACATAAAAATATAAGGGCTATAGGTCTCTTATTATTTCAGTCATTGTTTGCTGTTCCCTCGAAGCGCAATCGTAACAGGTTTGCACGGCCCATTTGGTTTACCAAACGTATAAAAATTTTTTGCATAAGGGCACGCAAAGTTTGCGGCCCCAAATTCCTTTTCGTGTGCTTACTTCAGGTCAAGCAGGAGCTAAAGGAAGGAAGGAAGGAAAAACTTTATTTGCAAGGGTTTGGGACAGGGATCATGAGCTTGATGGGTGGGGCCCAAAGTCCAGGGCTCCACTGGCTGCCGCCGTCTGTCTGACGTGCCGCAGAAGTGCAAGCTGCACCTCTGGGTCAGAGCTGGTGAGCTGTGCCTCCCATTGCTCGAAAGTATTACAAAGCCTGTACTGACCTAAAAAGGTATTTAAATTTGGTGGTCGTTTTAGGCATCCCCACGAAATGTGGTAGAGCGATGGCGAGCCACCACACCACGGACAAGCACGCCCATACAGCGTTGGAAAAATTTTGTGTAACCTTTGAAGATTGGGAAAGACTCCCGTTTGAATTCGGCGGAGGTCAATTGCGTCCTCCCCTTCTAATGATTTGGGGGGGGGGGGGGGGCGCTGTATTTTCGTCGCATGCCTCGCTGGTTAGCAAGAATTTCGCGAGGGGCCATTCTGGATGGGTCATTATCCTCCTCGATAGCTTCCTCCTGGAGTGTTTCAAAGTATTGAATGTGCTGTCGAAGCTCTGCTCGGTTCGTGAGCCCTCGAGCACAAGCGTCAGCACTTTCGTACCCCTCCAGGCCTGCGTGTCCTGGACACCAGATCAGTCTGTATTTGTTCGTCAAGCTCCCTCCCAAGAACTTGCTTATCTTTAACGGAAGGCAGCCTCTTAAAAAGAAACGGCACGCTTCCTGCGAGTCGGAAATGATAGTTGTCTGCGGTTCATCTCTTTGTTCCTGCGCTTTGATTGCAAGGGCAATAGCAAAGCATTCCGCCTTGGCCATCGAGGACGTGTACAGGGATGCACATGTCATCATGCAGCTGTCGTTGCTAAGTACCGATGCAACTGACCGTTTAAAATTGTACCTTGAAGGGTTCACATACAAAACATTTGATTTGTTTTTGAATGTTTTTCGGAGCCATTGCACTCTTTCCTCTCTGCGCATTCTGTTTGTTTTTACGTCCATGTTCTTGAGCAGCGGTGAGATCGAGATCTTGCTGCGGACGGGATCCGGGATTTCTACAAGAACCTCGTCCATGTTCTGGGGGTATGGCGGAAAGCCCACCCTAAAAAGTATCTCTCTCCCCGCTTTCGTTTGACTTAGACGATTTCTCTGCGCAGTCAGTACCGCTGTCTTTAGCTCAGGGTATGTATTATATATACCGAGGTCCAAAAGCTTTTGGGTTGGTGTGCTTACCGGTAGCCCTATGGCCACTTTGTAGGCGCCCCTAATTATAGACTCGATGGTTTCTTCTTCTGATTTGTTTAACACGTGGAAAGGTAGACTATACGTAACCTTACACAGTACAAGTGCCTGTACTAATCTAATTGTGTCTCCTTTCTTCATGCCCTGTTTGTGGTATGTTATTCTATGGATCATTCGTGCAACTTGTTTCGTGGCTGATTTTAATATGTTTATTGTATGATTTGCTCGTCCATTACTTTGAACCCAGTAACCCAGAATACGTGCGACGGTCACCTCACGTACTTTGACACCTTCAATGTTTATGTCAATGCTTCCGTTACTTTTGTATCTTTTTCGATGTACCCTGATAATTTCAGATTTTTCTGGGGCACAGCTGAGCCCGCTTGCCTTCGCAAAGTTTTCAACTGCTGTTGCAGCCAGCCTCTTGAAGTGTCTGCTCTTTGTTAGCTAGAGATCCACGCGTTGCCCATAGGGTGATATCATCCGCATAGAGAGTGTATCATAACTGCGGAACTCCATCCAGAGCTCGCGTGAGTCCTAACATGGCGATAATAAAGAGCAGGGGAGAGAGGATGGCTCCTTGAGGGGTACCTTTGTTTGGCATCTCAAAAGCGTCTGACGTGACTTGTGCTACGCTTATCGAAGCCCGCCTTTCTGTGAGGAATGCCTTGATGTAATTGTAGGTGTTTGTCCCACATCCCATGTTGTTTAATTCTGTTAGAATGGCCTTATGCGAGATATTGTCGAATGCTCCTTTTAAATCAAGGGCTAGTATTAGATGTTCTCCTCCTGTAAATATATAGCTCAATACTACCTCTTGTAATAGGAGAAATGCGTCTTGGGTGGAGAGGCCATTGCGGAAACCCAGCATAGTGGCTGGAAAAAGGCCGTTGTCCTCTATAAGGTTTTGGAGCCGATTATGAATAACCCTTTAGAAAAGCTTTCCTATGCATGACGTCAAAGATATGGGCCTGAGTGCCTGCAGGGATGGCTTCTTCCCGGGTTTCGGTATCGTAATAATTTTGGCTCCTTTCCATTCCTCGGGTATCTTCCCTTTGAGCCTATAGTTGTCAATAAAATGGTCTGTCAGTGCCTCTACAACCTTGTCGCTGAGGTTCCTTATCATTGCATTTGTGATTTGATCTGAACCAGGGGCATAATTTCTCTTGGCTGCTTGGGCAGCCGCAAAGACCTCTCCCGTGGTGATTGGGGCGTCGAGTTTCTTGTTTTTCGCACCAGTGTACTGCATTTCAATACTGCAACTATCGGTATTCTTTCCTATGTATCTGTCCTTAAGTGCTTGTATTAACTCCTCCTCTGTACCCGGAAAATCATGCATTATTCGTTGTAGTGTTCTGTTCGAGGCCGATTTTGATTTTTCTGGGTCAAGCATGTTCCTTAGGATGGCCCAAGTTTTCGCAGTGCTCAGAGTGTCCTGTAGTGAACTGCAGAACTGGATCCATCCCTCAGTTGCAATTTTGTTAGCTTATTGATTTGCCTCCTCTCCTTAAGCAGCGATTTTGCGGAGAAGGTTCCGGTTGAGTCGCTGGTTTTTCCACCTTTTCAGCATACGGCGCCTGCTCTCCCACAGGTGGAGCAGGTGCCTGTCGACTGCAGGAGTCTCTGCTGTTCTTGCGATACGTTTAGATGTTTGTTTGTGAACTGAGATTATGTACTCTGACCATTCCCCAATCGACTCCGGTACAGAGTCGGGTGAGGGATCGCGTCGTCTGTATCTTTCCCAGTCAGTGATCACCACGTCTCCTATGACCCTGCGTAGTTCTGGAGTTGAGGGGGAAATACTGATTATGTAGTGATCGCTGCCAAGATTCTCTTCCAGGTTTGTCCAGTTAGCGTCGTTAACATTACGTGTGAATGTCAGATCTGGGAACGTGTCTCGACTTACGCTGTTACCCAGCCTCGCAGGTGTTGTGGGCAGAGTAATTACGCTCAATCCTAGTTTGGATACGGCGTGTTCAAGACGTGTTCCTGTAGGGGAATCTCTCGAATAACCCCATGTGGTGCTGGGTGCGTTAAAGTCGCCCAATACCACAAGTAGATCTTTCGCCTCTGCAATACCGATGACATTTTCGACGACCAGTAACACCGAAAGTTGGGCGAGTTGGTGACAGTTCATGATTACAAATAAGCAGCGCACGACGTTTTACAAAAGAGAGACGATAGGGACACCGCTGCACTCTCAACTAGTTTATTTCGTAAACGACCTTGGTTATTATACAACAAGACGGTGCACCACGTGCTACAATGACAACGTATTTTCTAAAAAGCCAACTTCGCAATCGCTCAAAGTAATCGATGCTTGGCTTATACAGTAATCTTTTCTTTTTGCGATGTGGAAGGCCTCGATCACTTCCCTTGTCATCTTATCTCTGTGGCTGGAAAGAATTTTAGTCTCAGAGAACAGCGGGGAACAGCCACATTCTAAGCAATGCCGTCTTAAGTGCGAGTAAGCATTATTAGCTAATGCTCTCTTGTGCTCCGTTAACCTTGTATTTATGCACCGGCCCGTTTGACCGATGTACATTTTCCCACATGACATGAGCAAACAGTAAACCACCGCGGTTCTGCACTCAACAAACGAAACAATGTGCTTAACAGAGCACCGACACCTATCCTTTTTTGTCAATCGCTTCCTATCTAGCCTAGCGCATATCTTTCCTAGTTTGTTAGGTGCAGAAAAAAACAACTTGTAAGCCATACCGGCTGCCTACATTCTTTAGATTATGTGATATACTGTGCGCATAGGGTATGGAGACACATTTCTTTTTCTTTTCTTCATAATTCCTCTCAATTTGAGGCTGCTCCAAAGATATATTCTTGCGCACAAGATGAACCAACTTCTGTGCGGTTCTGCGCAGAACATGCTCTTCGTAACCCGCACTAGCCAATCTATCTACTTGTCTGATGAAGCTATCATTAACTTTGTGGGGACAAGATTTTGCCAAGGCAGCGCGGAGACAAGAGAATGCTATGCCATTCTTAACTGTCTTTGAATGCCCGGAAGAATAGCTAAGCAGGGGCTTCTCAGATCGTGGGCTATAAAACCAGCAAACATGGTCTGGCTTACGTGATAACAACAAGTCCAAGAACTGAAGCTGACTTTCCCGTGGCACTTCCCACGTAAACTCGAGGCCCTCGCTGCAGTCCCTGAAAACATTTAAGATATCTACTATAGCCCTGTCAAGTACAGTGTGTTCCACAAAAATTAGGTAATCGTCAACATATCTAAATATGGTCTTTGCAAGGCCCTTTATGTTGGCTTCAATTTTTTTGTTCACGTAACCCAAGAAAATGTTGCTAAGTATCGGGGCCACCTTCGAACCAATGCATATTCCCGATCTTTGTAGGTACAACTCATCATGCCATTTGATGAAAGTAGACCTTAAGTAAAAAGACAATAATTCGAGGAAAGCTCCTACTGAAATGCCGCATTTGTTAACAAACTCGATTTCATCATTATCATCAGTAATGCACTTTCTAACAACTGTCAATAAAGGACCATGTGGAATGTTGTAGTACAAATCCTGAACATCAACACTAAAAAAATTGCAAGTACCAGGGTTTGAGGTTGTCAAGAAGGCAACCAACGCCTCCGAGTTCGGAGGTTGACAAGGAGGGTTGCTTTGTTATTTTACCTGATGGGCTTTTCCAAACAAAGGCGTTATCGGCAGTTAAAAAGAATTTTGTTCCTGTTAACAAGAAAGCTAGCAAAGTCAAGGAGGAAGCTGTCGCGCTACTTTTGAACCACAATCTGGAAAAGCTTGCTTCTACTGTGAAACGTGCGATAAATTTGCACCTGGAGTTGTTTTTTGCAGCAAAAACTCACAAGCCTGACGTTCCGTTTAGGTGTATTGTATCGGAAAGGGACTCATGGCAACTTAATCTTTCTACCTTTCTTCAAGAGCAGCTAGTTAGCCTTAAGGTATCAGATCCTTTCTGTGTACCGAACTCGGAGGCGTTGGTTGCCTTCTTGACAACCTCAAACCCTGGTACTTGCAATTTTTTTAGTGTTGATGTTCAGGATTTGTACTACAACATTCCACATGGTCCTTTATTGACAGTTGTTAGAAAGTGCATTACTGATGATAATGATGAAATCGAGTTTGTTAACAAATGCGGCATTTCAGTAGGAGCTTTCCTCGAATTATTGTCTTTTTACTTAAGGTCTACTTTCATCAAATGGCATGATGAGTTGTACCTACAAAGATCGGGAATATGCATTGGTTCGAAGGTGGCCCCGATACTTAGCAACATTTTCTTGGGTTACGTGAACAAAAAAATTGAAGCCAACATAAAGGGCCTTGCAAAGACCATATTTAGATATGTTGACGATTACCTAATTTTTGTGGAACACACTGTACTTGACAGGGCTATAGTAGATATCTTAAATGTTTTCAGGGACTGCAGCGAGGGCCTCGAGTTTACGTGGGAAGTGCCACGGGAAAGTCAGCTTCAGTTCTTGGACTTGTTGTTATCACGTAAGCCAGACCATGTTTGCTGGTTTTATAGCCCACGATCTGAGAAGCCCCTGCTTAGCTATTCTTCCGGGCATTCAAAGACAGTTAAGAATGGCATAGCATTCTCTTGTCTCCGCGCTGCCTTGGCAAAATCTTGTCCCCACAAAGTTAATGATAGCTTCATCAGACAAGTAGATAGATTGGCTAGTGCGGGTTACGAAGAGCATGTTCTGCGCAGAACCGCACAGAAGTTGGTTCATCTTGTGCGCAAGAATATATCTTTGGAGCAGCCTCAAATTGAGAGGAATTATGAAGAAAAGAAAAAGAAATGTGTCTCCATACCCTATGCGCACAGTATATCACATAATCTAAAGAATGTAGGCAGCCGGTATGGCTTACAAGTTGTTTTTTCTGCACCTAACAAACTAGGAAAGATATGCGCTAGGCTAGATAGGAAGCGATTGACAAAAAAGGATAGGTGTCGGTGCTCTGTTAAGCACATTGTTTCGTTTGTTGAGTGCAGAACCGCGGTGGTTTACTGTTTGCTCATGTCATGTGGGAAAATGTACATCGGTCAAACGGGCCGGTGCATAAATACAAGGTTAACGGAGCACAAGAGAGCATTAGCTAATAATGCTTACTCGCACTTAAGACGGCATTGCTTAGAATGTGGCTGTTCCCCGCTGTTCTCTGAGACTAAAATTCTTTCCAGCCACAGAGATAAGATGACAAGGGAAGTGATCGAGGCCTTCCACATCGCAAAAAGAAAAGATTACTGTATAAGCCAAGCATCGATTACTTTGAGCGATTGCGAAGTTGGCTTTTTAGAAAATACGTTGTCATTGTAGCACGTGGTGCACCGTCTTGTTGTATAATAACCAAGGTCGTTTACGAAATAAACTAGTTGAGAGTGCAGCGGTGTCCCTATCGTCTCTCTTTTGTAAAACGTCGTGCGCTGCTTATTTGTAATCATGAATTTTCGACGACGTTTGTCGTAGAAGAACTGAAAATTCAGAGGCAGTATGTTAACGATGCTGTGGGAGGCTTGCAGAGGGCACTAAACAAACGCTCCATGTCCGCCCCAGGTATTGACAAACCATCAAAAACGGGCCGTGACAGCATGGATACGACCATGCAGCATGGCCAAAAATAATATAAAAAGTGTAGAACTTTTAGACATTTGGCAGTGAAACTGTCGCACTTTTCACAAGCGCGCCGCAGCACTCCAAAATTATATGAACTCTGTACCAATTCAGCCAGACGTAATATGCCTGCAGGAGGTTGGGCCCAAGATGGTCAAACAACAGGGATATTATTGTTTGCAAGATCCAAATTATCCCCACGTAGCCTCGCTGGTTAGCAAAAGTATTGCAGCAAAGGTTGAGCACATAGAAAGTCTGCGGATAAATCATCAGATAATTACCCTTCTTCCTCTGAAGAGAGGCAAAGTGAAAACCGTAATATTAAATATATACAGCCCTCCCAAAGAGAAACACGAGGACTTTGGTGCACTGCTTAAGCAGGAGCTAAGGGTTCTCCGTTCTGGTCACTGGCGCTTTCGACACTCCCCATATTCTATGTAACTTTAGTCTTGGCCAATAGCCATCGCTTCGGTGGGTGTCGTCATGTAGAATTTTGCCGCAAATCTTTCGACACAAGCTCTCCGACTCCCACTAAATCCACGAACTGGCGTCCCCGACAGGAATTCCGAACGCTGTTTGGGTCTCGTGCATGCGATGTGGCCACGAAGTTATTTCTTTGGGAAACTCCAGATTTGCACGTCGACAGCTTCCACTGCTAGCTAGGGTACGCTACACACTAACACACACACACACACACATACACACACACACACACACTCACTGAATCATTCATTCACACACACGCGCACACAGAGAAAAAAAAACGCAAGCATGCACGTCCACCTGTCCACAAACTTGCAGGTTCTGCGGTGCCGTTCACTTTCCAACCCAGGGAATACAAAAATATACGTAAACATACAAACCCACAATAATGAATGATCTGTTGCAGTTTTTCTAACGTGCTTGAGGACAGGCTGGTGCTCGTTCGTTGTTCCGGCTGTTCCATTTCTCTTACCTAATAGTGTTCATTGGAAAGTCAGTACTCACAAAGCAGTAATGATGTTACACAAACATAAGGACATTCACAAAACTGGTTCCAGTACAGCAAATTGTACACACGAATAGGCATTAACGTTCTTTTTCCGAGCAGTACAATGTCATTGCCATTTTCGCATATATACAAACGCGCGTGCACACACATGAAAAACAAAAGGCTTCACTGCACGCGAGTAAGCCGAAGGTGGTGCACGCTTTACAGAAAGATTGCACCAGAGCATTCTCGGTGGTCGAATGCAACGATGTGGTGACGAGCGCGCACAATTTCGTGGGAACACTGCAGTCTTAAAGTGAGAGAGGGACAAAAAGGAGAGAGAAAAAGGTGGTTAGAACGATACGACGGCATCAAGTGATAACGACTTAAGTGTAAGAGCACGAGCACTCTTTACCGAGGCCTATGCTACTACGACTACTACCACTACTACTACTACTACTACAATTATTATTATTATTATTATTATTATTATTATTATTATTATTATTATTATTATTATTATTATTATTATTATTATTATCTGGTGTGTAACATCCCTAAACCATAATACGATGACGAGAGACGCCGCAGTAGTGGGCTTCAGAAATTGAACCCATCTGGTGTTGTCCTTCAACGTGCACTGACAGCACACCGTAAATGGAGCTCTAGCATTTCGCCTTTATCTAATACCACCAAGGCCGGGATCGAACCCACGAGCTTCAGGTCGCGGTCAATGTATAGGTGACCATTGATGAACACTGAAAGTATGGGATTTGTTTCGTTCCCGAAACTTTCATCACGTGACCTCCAACACTACGCGGACCGCGCCCATGAAACCACCAGTCGTCTAGGTTCGCAGGCACACCATTTGCCTTCGCCTCAAATTACCTCCACGAAGCGGCCACTTGGCCGCGCATGCAGGTGGAGACACGCGCTCACATTCCACAGTGATCGCTAGATCCCGTGAGTTCTCAACGTTAGGCGCGCACGAAGACGACCCACACAATATTTTTTTTTTACCTCCTTGGGTACGCGTCAATTCATCATTCTACCCGGCTCGCCCTCGCGCCATTCGCTTCACCCCATCCGCACAATGTGCTTGGCGTGTTCATTCTCGCTAGCTTTAGGTTTTAGTCTGAACGTCACGGCAACGGCGAAATTGAAGCAAAAAAGTGCTTCTACAGTAGCCTAATCATAACTAACAGTTAAGAAATTCAAAGTGTGTTCTAATTAATTTACGTCTAACAAAGAAAAGCGAGCGCTGACAATTACCGTTTCATTCATTCTAGCATAGGTGCCACAATAAAAGTAATCGCTGCAGTTTGCAGACAGCGGCAGAACCAGGGAAGGGACACGGGGGTGGTCGACTCCTTGTCACCCTATCACATGAACGCCGAAAAACTGAGCCAATATAGACGTTAACCTTCTCTGTCATTACAATAGGAATCGCAATAACCGGATGGTTTTGGCACGCAGCAAAGTTATCTGGAGTATTGCACGGAAAACCCATGATTTGGTTATGGGGTGCGCCGTAGTGGAGGGCTCCGGAAATTTCTACCATCTAGTGTTCCTTAGTGTTCTTTAACGCACACTAATTGATTGATATGTGGAGTTTAACGTCCCAAAACCACTATATGATTATGAGAGACGCCGTAATGGAGGGCTCCGGAAATTTCGACCACCTGGGTTTCTTTAACGTGCACCCAAATCTGAGTACACGGGCCTACAACATTTCCGTCTCCATCGGAAATGCAGCCGCCGCAGCCGGGATTCGAACCCGTGACGTGCGGGTCAGCAGCCGAGTACCTTAGCCACTAGACCACCGCGGCGGGGCTTTAACGCACACTACTATTGCACGATAATCTAGACTAGTACCTCCATCGCAATGCGATCATCGCGGCGAGATCGTACCGGCGAGCTTTCGTATCAGGTGCACCGGAACCACTGCACTGCCGTGGTGGACGCTTATGGAGCGTGAAAGCCGAGTGGTCATTGTTTTTTTCTATAACGCGATAGCGTTAAAGAGCTCATGTCGCAGTAAACCCGCCGCTGGCGTCGGCCCCGTTGGTTGTGAGCGAAAAATTGTTTCTGCGTTCACGACCGAAAAATAAAGTTGCCGATATAGCCGCGGGAGGCCGCTAATTGTCCACGCGTGCACGCGCGATCACATTGAAAAAGCCGCGCATTCAAAGAAAAAAAAAAGTGCTCAAGGTCATGAGGCGCAGTAGTTTCTTTGCCCTGGCGACACTCCCTGCTTAGCTTCCAGCACTTTCGTTGGGACGAGATAAGATATAATGCAAATGCAGCATGCGACAAACCTTTGTAACTACACTCGCACTGAACGGATTCTTGAAATTTTGTGGCGTTAAATTCGTGAGGCAATAAGCTCTTCTTGTGAATTCATTCCGTGATTACTTGAAAATGTGTTTCAGGGCCCCTTGCACGCATTTTGTTCGACAGGTGTCACGAAGAAAACGAGCCATTAAGTGATAATAGCACGCGCTGGTCCTATCTACTGCGTGCGTGTTTGTGTGCGTGTGTGTGTATGTAACAAAACATATGAATAAGTATGCACTTAGTGGTTGAAGGGTGCATTAGGGACCAGATTTCGCTATCGCGTTCAACCCTTAAAGGCAAAATTTAAGGGTCCCCCAATATTTTTTATCCAATTATTGTGAATAAATATGAGCAACTAAGATGCTCACCTAGTTAAACTTATTATTCTTCGTATCTTTCACTCCTCTGTATTCAGCTTTATGCCTCAGTTCCTCCCAACATTCTCTCCCTCTCTCTCACACTCACGTACACACACACACACGCGCGCGCGCACACACACACGCACACACACACACACACACACACACACACACACACACACACACTTATGCCCTTCCTACTATTTTTACCCACCAATATCGTTACCAGAAATTCATTCTGGCGCACCACTTATCCGGCAAATAACTCGCACCAGTGTACACGGAGGAAGTCATGTGTGCGCAAGAGTGTAATAACCAAATCATCGCGAGATGAATTGTTGCCGCCATCCGTATCAGCTCATAGACGCCTGCTTCGTATCACGTCGGAAAGGACCCGCACAGAAACAGCAGCGGCTGCTTGCACCAGCGCGGGAGTACTCCGCGCCTCGACCAGCCCGAAGAGTGTTGCACGTTCCATTCTTTTAGCAATGCCTCGGGAATGTCGATATTGCGGCCGCTGTGGCGCTTCGTTCGCATTTATATATACGAGCAGCGCTACCGCCGCGCTCTGCTCCTAATGACTTAATTAGCGCGGGGGTGGCCCCTCGGCGGCCACCGCCCAGAGGCAATTAACAGCGTCGTCGTTCTCGTCTTTCGAGCACAACAGCACGTTCAAACACTAGACCCCTCTCCTCCCCCCTACTCTGTCCTCGTCCTTGCAGACCGACGGTCCATTCTGCTCCAGCACGCCAGAGCGACAGTTTGCTCCAAGCGCGAACCCGCCCACACCCTGAGCGTGCCCCTCAATGTGTTTTCTCTCGCCTTCTCAAGTTCGACGCCGCTCGTCCTCCTTCTGCCACTTCTAACAAGCTCATCGTCTCTCTCCCTGTGTTGTACGTGTGCTTAGCGTCGGCCTATTACTGTAGTAGCTTAGCTCTCACACTTAATTTTTTTTTGTTCTGACTTAAAGGCTATTTCTTTCATTATCGTATCTTTTCTTTCATTGCTTAACGCTTCTTTTTTTCAGTCTTTACGCTCGCATTTATTCTCCGCTGTACAGGCGTCTTTCACTCAGTGCAAATCTTGCTAGACGATCTAGGAAATCATATATATATATATATATATATATATATATATATATATATATATATATATATATATATATATATAGTATAGACAGGTAGACACCAGCATAAAGGGTGTCCTAACAGGAGAACCATACAGTGTCAGAACCAGAGGATCTTGTTGGCACGACATCTATGGCATTCAAGGGTGGGCGCTAAAATTACTTTTCGACAAATAAACTTTAAAGGTCCACCAAGATTATTTTTCAGCTGTTACAGCCGACCGCTATAGGTACTTGCGTAACGGGTATAATCGAATCTCAAGCCTCGCACTCTAACTAAAAGAGTTACGTTTCCAAAAAAATTAAGAAGAATATTGTACTTGCACAAAAATACAATCTATATCCGAAGATACCGTATAAGGGCACTTTCTAGGGCAAGTTGGTAGCTATTGATTGTTTGCCCTTGTGTCCTTCTAGTCCTTCACATCAACTGTTCGTCCCTTAAGCAGTGCGCAGTACCGTAACACCAAAAATATAGTTTGGTAATAACAATCAGAACATTATTGTTCTTGGTTTTCCAGTTCCCTAATTTATCCTAACGTCTCAAACCCAACCTCAAAATAATGCGCAGGCTACCATAGAACACCTTCCAGTCTGATATGCGACATGCATAGCTGACAGATCTTTATTGTAACTGGTGCAGCTTTTCTAGAATCTGGAATTACTTAAGCGTTCTTTGCATGAGAAGGTGCATACTATTCCAGTTTGACATTGCATAATGATCTCTACAATAGGCTGTCTCATTGGGCGAAACCTTTGTAGCGTGCCAAGGGAACAGTGCAGACAGGAACGGTGATAAGGGAATAGATAAACAGAACACACAACTGTGACAGCACGCACAGAATCATCACACTCACCCATATACGGACGTGTTCTCGTGAGCACACTGTATTTATTCCATTTGCACAGCAGTACACACCCTATTGCAAGGCCACGCAGAGGTAAACACAAGCACGCACACACCCGCACATTCACACATTTCCAAACGCTCGCACACACAACCACCATCGCCTTCTGAACGGCAGCTCCAAAAACAACCAAATGACGTGCCTTACTTTATGGAGAAAAAAATATCAATACATAGAACTATACGTTTTGTAAAAGGCTACACAAAAGCCCCATAAACACAATGGCGCAGAGAGGAGAGGCTTGGGGGAGGGGAATGACAAAACAGGAACAACATCAATTCCTACCTATTGTATCTGTAGATATATGACTGTTCCGAGATGCATTGAAAACTGCGCTCATCCCAGCAAAAAAGAAGCCACAACCCCACCCCCCCTCCGCTGCCCTTGCGCTGTTCCCATGACACGCACGCAATCAAAATCGATTGGGAGTGCGCGAACCGCGTAGTTTTCAATAACGCTCGCCCACGATTGTGGATATATTGTATCGGAAAGAACAAGCTTGTCGTCGATGTCTTTCCGTTCGCCTATTCCTGCATCCTGCCATATATATATATATATATATATATGTTTGTGTGTGCGTGTGTGTGTGTGTGTGCGGGTGTGAAAAATAAGGTGTCCGTGGATCAACGGGAAAAAATACCAAGATGTAGAGGACGGGCAAAGAAATAAAACGAAAACTTTATTTTTCTACATTTCAGCCCGTGACTGGCCTTCATCAGGGACACACGATACATACATTCATACACAATATATATATATATAGATATATATATATATATATATATATATCTATATATATATATATATATAAGATATATTATATATATATAATATATATTGTCACGTGCTTGCCCAAGAAAGACGATGACAGTTGTGCATGTGCCACGAAGCACTACGAAATGGACGAAGAAGAAGAACTCGCTTGCGCGTTCTAATTAAAAAGATCGACCTGCTTCTGGTGTCTCAGTCTCTACGGCAAGACCTCTGTTTTGACGTCGTGACACTGGTGGAGATGCTGGGTAGGCGGGACGCAGAGGGCCCGAAGTTCCTCACGCAGTATTTCCCTAATCATTTGTCGCAGGGAACTTTCACACACGGCAGTGTTCTGAGCTGCAGCACTTACTGCCGTGTGGTTCGGCAGGCGGTCAAAGTGTCGGTATCGTTGTCGCAGTGCGCGCTCGATGACAGTCGCCTCTCTTATGAATTCATCTACTGTTATAGGTGGATTCCGTACGAGGCCCGCAAACACTGGTTCTGTGACACCCTGCATTAGGTGACGCACCTTCTTCGCCTCGGGCATGTCAGGGTCAGCTCGTCGAAACAGACGGATCATACCCTCTGCGTACATGGTGGCTGTTTCAATGGGTTTTTGTGCGCGAGCCTCAATCAGTTGCTGTGCGCGATCCCGTCGGTCCGTGTTCAAAAATGTGGCGAGGAGCTTTCGGCGGAATTCTTCCCAAGATTGGAAAGTAGCCTCGTGGTTCTCGTACCACGTGCGAGCGCTATCTTCCAGGGCGAAATATGCACGGCCAAGTTTGTGCTGTTCGTTCCAGTGGTTAGATACAGCGACCCGTTCGAACTGTTCGAGCCAGTCCTCGACATCCTCGTACTTTTCTCCATGAAAAACTTCAGGAACGCGAGGATGTTCAAGAGTCACCTGGGAGAAAAGTGTGGTCTGCGATGGAAGGGTAGCCGTGGATGTGGTAGGAGCTGCCATGCTGGTTAGAGGCGGAACAGGTACGGACTCCGGACTTAGGCCTAGTAGGCGCCGACTGAATCGGTGCACCGGAGTCGTGACGAGGGGCTGGGTCTCTGGACTAGATTAACGGGTCCGAGCAAGACTGTCCTGCATCCGGTTGTACCTAGCACGTCCACCAGTGTCACGACGTCAAAACAGAGGTCTTGCCGTAGAGACTGAGACACCAGAAGCAGGTCGATCTTTTTAATTAGAACGCGCAAGCGAGTTCTTTTTCTTCGTCTATTTCGTAGTCCTTCGTGGCACATGCACAACTGTCATCGTCTTTCTTGGGCAAGCACGTGACAATATATATATATATATATATTATATATATATATATATATATATATATATTATATATATATATATATATATATATATATATATATATATAGACAGTAGACACCAGCATACGGGTGTCCTAACAGGAGAACCATACAGTGTCAGAACCAGAGGATCTTGTTGGCATGACCTCTATGGCATTCAAGGGAGGGCGCTAAAATTCATTGTCGACAAATAAACTATAAAGGTCCACCAAGATTATTTTTCAGCTGTTACAGCCGACCGCTATAGGTACTTGCGCAACGGGTATAATCGAATCTCAAGCCTCACACTCTATCTAAAAGAGTTACGTTTCCAAAAAAAAATAAGAAGAATATTGTACTTCCACAAAAGTACAATCTATATCCGAAGATACCGTATAAGGGCACTTTCTAGGGCAAGTTGGTAGCTATTGATTGTTTGCGCTTGTGTCCGTCTAGTCCTTCACATCAACTGTTCGTCCCTTAAGCAGTGCGCAGTAACGTAACACCAAAAATATAGTTTGGTAATAACAATCAGAACATTATTATTCTTGTTTTTCCAGTTCCTTAATTTATCCTAACGTCTCAAACCCAACCTCAAAATAATGCGCAGGCTACCATAGAACACCTTCCAGTCTGATATGCGACATGCATAGCTGACAGCGCTTGCGTATTTCATCTTTATTGTAACTGGTGCAGCTTTTCTAGAATCTGGAATTACTTAACCGTTCTTTGCATGAGAAGGCGCGTACTATTCCAGTTTGACATTGCATAATGATCTCTACAATAGGCTGTCTCATTGGGCGAAACCTTTGTAGCGTGCCAAGGGAACAGTGCAGACAGGAACGGTGATAAGGGAATAGATGAACAGAACACACAACTGTGAAAGCACGCACAGAATCATCACACTCACCCATATACGGACGTGTTCTCGTGAGCACACGGTATTTATTCCATTTGCACAGCACTACACACCCTAATGCAAGGCCACGCAGAGGTAAACACAAGCACGCACACACCCGCACATTCACACATTTCCAAACGCTCGCACACACAACCACCATCGCCTTCTGAACGGCAGCTCCAAAAAACAACCAAATGACGTGCCTTACTTTATGGAGAAAAATATATCAATACATAGAACTATACGTTTTGTAAAAGGCTACACAAAAGCCCCATAAACACAATGGGGCAGAGAGGAGAGGGTTGGGGGAGGGGGATGACAAAACAGGAACAACATCAATTCCTACCTATTGCAACTGTACATATATGACTGTTCCGAGATGCATTGAAAACTGTGCCCATCCCAGCAAAAAAAAGAAGCCACCCCCCACCCCCCTCCGCTGCCCTTGCGCTGTTCCGACGACACGCACGCAATCAAAATCGATTGGGAGTGCGCGAACTGCGCAGTTTTCAATAACGCTCGCCCACGATTGATCATATATTGTATCGGAAAGAACATGCTTGTCGTCGATGTCGTTCCGTTCGCCTATTCCTGCATCCTGCCGGATCCCCATCTTCCTCCATGTAGACGTTGGTTAACCATTTGTACTTCTGGGTGGTAGCGGTAAGCGTTAACAAACGCAGAGCCGTTCAAGGCCGCGGCATAGTGTCTTACAATATGGAGCTTTAGAATAGCGCACCGCGAGCCCTTGTGGTGCTGTCGCTGCCACTGCGCATGCGTCGGCGTTCGCGTTCGCGGGCCGCACGCAAAAAATCCGAAACTGCGTGCGGTAATGGTGGCCCGCATGTGGCCTGCAGGCACTGGTTTCGAGGCTACGGGCGGTGATGGCGGCCAATATGTTGCCCACAAGCGCTGGTTTTGAGGCTACGGTGTCGCTGCGATCGTGCGTTGCGGATCGCAGTAGGCAAACGCCATTCTAAAACTCCTATGGCGCCCGCTACGCCCGCAACACCCGCAGCGCTTGCAAACGGTATTCTAAAACTCCCTAATATTTACCCCGATGAAGCGTGGCGCTACGGTCGTTCAGCCACCATGCGAACAGTGGGAAGACTTCATTAATTCTGCGAAGTCTTCGTCACTGCTGCTTCGCAAGCACTTGTGCCTTTATTTATTGGAGTGATTAGGTTTTAGTTTCGGATTATATATTGGCTCGTCTGTGAACCACGTGAGCATATTCGAATTAGTCGGCCTACACAAAAAGATTGAGATGGTGAATTGGAACTGCTGAGCTTTTTGTCAAACTTCTCGTGACAACGTGGTTGCGGGCCTCGCTTAGCTTCACGGACCCGAAAGAGCAATGCTTAGTCTGATCAATGTGCTACCCATCATTCCCATATATACTGAGTGAAGCGTCATGCACTGCAGCTCCTATAGACAAGCGCCGAAATTCCGTCCAGTGCACTAGAGTAAAAACTCATTAATTCGACGCTACTTAATTCGCCAAAATTGTATAATTCGGACGTGTTCGCTGGTTTGGGCCAGCGTTATATTGTTTAACGCCATCAAACTCCCGTTCGTTCAATCGTATTTGACCCCGACCAGGTTAATCCGGACATCCCTCAGAGCACACCGAGAGCGAAGTGACGCAAATGCGCGACGGCACCTAAACGACAATCGCGTAGACTTAAAACGGCCACTGGCTTGCAGATAGCCGTGGTCACCACCTATACAGTAGCGTTGTGGATGCGTAGTAGGGTATCGGTTCAGAGCATGTTTCGTATTAAGACACGGGGGTCTAGGCCGCGCTCGCATTGTGAACGATGTCGCAGGACGAGTATTACGGCTTTGGCGCTGCTCTTGTGCAACATAATTAATGTACCTAGATATTCTTCGAGAAAATGACAGTTTATTCATGAAATAGACGTATATCTATTTTGTAGATACTTCATAAAATTTTAATTCGGTTAACTCGGACAGTTAACAGTTTTCTTAGCCTCTTGAAATCATAATTACCAAGCACTTAATGGATTATGAAACTATACTGTTCACGTTACCGTGGAAGACCATACACGTGATGACGCCAAGACACTTATAAGGCTAGCTCGTTTTTTTGTTGTTGTTGTAGTTTTTTTTTGTCAAGAACATATTGCGGTACGTTAACAGGATGCAAAGGCAAAATAAACCAACCGAAGACGTTGATCGATATAAGGATAAGTGGGAAGAAAACGGTAATTTATTAATGTCTCCCTGGAACGCTTTCGGTAATTAGGAAACTCGTGGGCATGTGCAGTATAGCAGCGAAAGACAAAGGGGTCCCCTTAATGAAAAAGCCGCAGAGTTCCACCTTGCGGAGTGTCTCGCGGGTAACTCAAATTTAGGAACGACTTGAAATTGAAGCGGTTCGCACACGACGCATCGCTCCCACGAAATACACGAAGCGTAAATTCAACACAACATGACTTCCACTGCTAGCCTACAGTTGTGCCGCTTTCTTTCCCGTGTGCCGTTCTGCTCTAGAAGAGAGAGAGAGATAAAGATGCAAGGAAAGGCAGGGAGGTTAACCAGACGCACATCCGGTTTGCTACCCTGCACTGGGGAAGGGATGAAGGGGAGAAAAGAGGTTGCAGAGAGATGAGAAGGTACACGCAATCACGAGCACACTCGGGGAGCACACAAAGTCTACAGGTGGTCGCTCAGGTTTGGTTGACTTAAGGTAAAGTAGCAGTGCTTTAGTTGCTTTCTGTGACACTGAGGCAGATGCCCAAGGTCCTAGTATCTTCTGCACACAAAATGGTCCGGGGTCAAGTCGATTCAAAACCATCCGGAGCTGTCATCACTGTGTGTCGTAGCAAGCGCAGCTGCACAGGACGTGTGTGCTCTAGAAGATTTAGTGAGAACAAAGCACGCTGAAAAATCGTCAGTTTAATTGATGAACCGTTACACAATACTCCTGTTGTTTATCGCCTTTATGAGTGCTTTTCGCCAATAAAAACGATATATTTATGCATACATTCCTAAAGGAGGCAAGTATCTACTTAATAAAATACTTCCTCTAATAAATAATTCAGAATTGTTAGGCACAACACGGAACTCGCTCCTATTCATCAGAAACGGCGAGCCAATAACTTCGAATGCTATAGCGCTAATACTAGGCAACATATATAACATATTTGGCTATCGTATTACCTAACTCTACCAATTTACGTAAACTCGATTTATTGTAATTCGTGATGTGATATCTTTACGTAATTACTTCACATATATGATACCTGCGTATACCTTTACGTCGTGTCTTGATTATTTATATAAGTGTGCAACGTCTGCCGCAATGACATTTTTCGTTCAATATAAGGGTTAACTGAAGGACGGTTTTACAAAACTTAAAATTCTGCAAGATAGTGCACATAAGGGCAATTTTGAATGGAAAAACGAAACAAGACATTCACAGGAACAAGCGATGGAGACACACGAGCGCCCCTCTTGTTCCTTGTTGTTATGATTGCCTTGTTTATTCACACTCAGAATTCCCGTTAGTTAACCGGAGGACTCGCTCTAACTGAATGTAGACTGAGAATTCTTTGTGTGCGAATTCCATGTGATCGTGCGTGTATTCTCCACGTAGGCAAACGCTATTCTAAAACTCATATGGCGCCCGCTACGCCCGCAACACCCGCAGCACTTACAAACGCTATTCTAAAACTCCCTAATATTTACCCCGATGAAGCGTGGCGCTACGATCGTTCAGCCATCATGGGAACAATGAGGAGACTTCATGAATTCCGCTAAGTCTTTGTCATTGCTGCTTCGCCAGCAGTTGTGCCTTTGTTTATTGTTGTGATTCGGTTTCAGTTTGAGATAAAATAACGGCTCGCTGTGAAGCAAGTGGGCATATTTGAATTAGTCGGCCCATATAAAAAGATTGAGACGGTGAAGTATGGGACTGCTGAGCTTTTTGTTGAAGTTCTTCTCGTGACAACGTGACTGCGGGCCTCGCTTAGCTTCACGGACCCGAAAGAGCGAGGCTTAGTCTGATCAATGTGCTTATCCATCATTCCCATACTGAGTGAGGTATCATGCACTGCAGCTCCCTTAGACCAGCGCCAAAACTCCATCCAGTGCCCTAGAGTAAAAACTAATTAATTCGACACTATATAATTCGCCAAAATTGTACAATTCGGACGTGTTCGCGGGTCCGGGCCAGCGTTATATTGTTTAATGCCATCAAACTCACGTTCGTTCAATCGTATTTGACCCCGACCAGGTTAATCCGGACATTCCTCAGAGCACACCGAGAGCGAAGTGACGCAAATGCGCGACGGCACCTAAGCGACATTCGCGTACACTTAAAGCGGCCACTGGCTTGCACATAGCCGTGCTCACCACCTATACAGTAGCGTTGTGGATGCGTAGTAAGGTATCGGTTCAGAGAATGTTTCGTATTAAGACACGGGGGTCTAGGCCGCGCTCGCATTGTGAACGATGTCGCAGGACGAGTACTACGGCTTAGGCGCTGCTCTTGTGCAACATAATAAATGTACCTAGATATTCTTCAAGAAAATGACAGTTTATTCATGAAATAGACGTATACTTATTCTGTAGATACTTCATAAAATTCTAATTCGGTTAACTCGGACAGTTAACAGTTTTCTTAGTCGTGCACCTAATGGATTATGAAACTATATTGTTCACGTTACCGTGGAAGACCATACACGTGATGACGCCAAGACACTTAGAAGGCTAGCTCGTTTTTTGTTGTTGTTGTAGTTTTTTTTGTCCAGAACATATTGCGGTACGTTAACAGGATGCAACGGCAAAATAAATTAACCGAAGACGTTGATCGATATAAGGAAAAGCGGGAAGAAAACGGTAATTTATTAATGTCTCACTAGAACGCTTTCGGTAATTAGGAAACTCGGGGGCGTGTGCAGTATAGCAGCGAAAGATAAAGAGGTCCCCTTAATAAAAAAGCCGCAGAGTTCCACCTTGCGGAGTGTCTCGCAGGAAACTCAAATTTAGGAACGACTTGAAATTGAAGCGGTTCACGCATGACGCATCGCTCACGCGACATACACGAAGCGTAATTCAACACAATAAGACTTCCACTGCTAGCCTACAGTTATGCCGCTCTCTTTCACGTGCGCCGTTCCGCTTTAGCAGATTTAGCGAGAACAAAGCACGCTGAAAAATCGTCAGTTTAATTGATGGACCGTTACACAATACTCCTGTTGTTTATCGCCTTTATGCGTGCTTTTCGCCAATAAAAACGATATATTTATGCATATATTCCTAAAGGAGGCAAGTATCTACTTAAGAAAATACTTCCTCTAATAAATAATTCAAAATTGTTAGGCACAACACGGAACTCGCTCCTACTTTTCAGAAACGGCGAGCCAATAACTTCGAATGCTATAGCGCTAATACTAGACCACCTATATATAACATATTCGGCCATCGGATTACCTAAACTCGACCAATTTACGTAAACTCTATTTATTGTAATTCGTGATGTGATATCTTTACGTAATTACTTCACATGTATAATACGTGCATATACCTTTACGTCATGTCCTGATCAATTATATAAGTGTGCAACGTCTGCCACAATGACACTTTTCTTTCAATATAAAAATGAACTGAAGGGCGATTTTACAAAACTCAAAATTCTGCAAGATAGTGCACATCTAATGGCAATTTTGAATGAAAAAAAAAAAACAAGACGTTCACACGAACAAGCGATGGAGACAAACGAGCGCCCCTCATGTCCCTTGTTCTTGCGGATGACTAGTTTATTCGCGCTCAGAATTCCCCTCAGTTAAGTGGAGGACCCGCTCTTAATTGAATGTAGACTAAGAATTCTTTGTGTGCGAATTCCATGTGATCATCCGTGTATTCTCCACCTATGTAAAAGCTGCTCGATTGGTCAAGTCAAAGCATTCAGTTTATACATCGTGTAAGCTTTGAGTCGAAGAAAGTTGGCTGGCTTAGTTGGTTTGATAAAAAGTGTTTTAACGTTCCAAAGCGATACGAACCATAAAAAAGGCTGTAGGAGAGGGCTCCAGCTAGTTTATAAACACCCAGGCGTTCATTAACATCCACTGACATCACGCACTACACCAGGCCTGAAGCATTTCTATATCATCTAAATGAGACAGCCGCGACCAGAATCAAACCTGCATCCCACTCACCGCCGCTGCACACCTTAAACACTGCACCTCCACGGCTACTGAGAGGTAGCAAGCTCACTTTCGAGGAGTATAAACAAACAATAGGTGTTGGTCACTTGACCCATTTATTTATACATTGATACACGTTGAATATTTCGTACATCGAGCTGTTGAACAAACATTACGTTCGTTCGTCCAGGCACCAATCCAAGAGGAATTTTGTGGGATCGAAAGAAACATTAGCTCTACATCGACTGACCCCAATAGTTGATTAATTCGTTTGTTCATACGTCCATTCATTCAATTTTATTTCTTTTTTTCTCGTTGAATTCATATCGTTGCAGCTTTAGGTTAGACGTATCGGCTAAAAACGCGTCTGTTTTCTGATTACTGCAGACGGAATCTACCACACCGTGGACATCCTAGACACGGCAGGGTCGCACCACTTCCCGGCCATGCGGGAACTGAGCATCCGCTCCGGTCGGGGCTTCGTGCTCGTCTTCTCCGTCGACAGCTTACAATCTTTCCACGAGGCCGCCCAGCTATGGCATCTCATCGCAAAAATCAGAGGTGAGTATTACCATTACAGATACTCATGCAGATAAACGTACCAATATAGATAATGATATAGGTGACTGCGGAAGATAAGCCGTCCTCCAAGAGCTTTACGAACGTAGAACTCTCACTCGGTAGGGAGCGAACATCAGACATACGTACAGTGTCAATTTTTATGAAAGAGAACACGGCGACGCGTGGCCTGCGCGCTGGATGGATGGATATGGCTGTACCCTTTAGATCGGGCGGTGGCTAGCGCCACCAAGCCGTAATACCTAATGAACCAAAAACTATATTTATTTTTTTTTCTTAAAAAGTGAGTTTGAGGATTCGTACTTTGCAGTGAAGAGTTTAATTTTCACTCGTGCCTCGACTTTAGCCACCAATCAGATAACCTCCTTCTAGTTAAGTCTACCCGCTTAAAGTCTATTTTGCCCTCCTGGTCCCTAAACCCAGTGCTTTGAAAAACGCAGCGCCATCATCCTGAACTATAGGGTGAAGCCCTTACAGAACATATAAAGTGTCGGCAGTTTCTTCTCCTCTCCACACGCACTGCTACTGTGTCTACCCCTTCGTATTTGGCCCGATATGTCTTGGTTCGCAGTACTCCCGTCCGGGCCTCAAACAGTAGAGAACTACCCCGAGTATTATCATAGATCCTTTCCCTGGCAATTTCCTGCTTAAGGTTCGATAGGTCTCTAGTGCGGACTTCTTAATCATGCCCATTCTCCACATGTCAGTCTCAGTTTCCTTCACTTCTCTTCTTAACCGACAGTTCTTTTTGGTTTGGCCACCCTGCTGTTTTCTAAGTATTTACCAGTCAACTTCCTGGTTCGCTTCCTCCATTTCGTATCGACATTTTTTCAGCATAAGTAGCTGAAAACCTTCCTAGCCCAACGCTCTTCCCCCATTTCTCTCAATCGTTTCTCAATTTTATCTTGCTGCTAGCTTTCCCTGCCCTCAAATGATGTCCATCCCATATCACCTTGTACTCCCTGATTTGGTGTTATTCCCGTGAGCTCCTAAAGCAAGCCTACCTATTCCCCGTTGCTTAATTTCTAATCTTGTTTGAACTTCTGATCTCATGCACAAGACCGCATTGCCGAACGTCAGGCCAGGAACCATGACCCCTTTCCATATTCCTCTCACAACATCATACCTATTGTAATTCCACAGGGCCCTATTTTTCATGACTGCTGCATTCCTGTTACCTTTAGTCGTCACGGATATTTCGTGTTCCCTCAGATACTCGGTCCCATTGCTTATCCATACGCCCGATATTTGTATTTATGTGTAATCTCTAGCGTGACCTCCTGTATTCTAAGCTCACTACCTTCGTTGTCATTGAAAATCATGACTGCTGATTTTTCCTTACTGAATCTAAAAATCTAACCTATCTCCCTCATTACCGCAGATGTCCATCAATCTCTGCAAATCTTCCTTGTTGTTGGCCATTAGCACTATATCATCTGCGTACATTAATGCTGGTAGTGCCTGATCAATAAGTTTTTCTTGTTTGACTAAAGAGAGGTTGAAGCCCAGCCCACTTCCCTCTAATTCCGGCGGCTGCTGGCACCACTTCCCGGCCATGCGGGAACTGAGCATCCGCTCCGGTCGGGGCTTCGTGCTCGTCTTCTCCGTCGACAGCCTACAATCTTTCCACGAGGCCGCTCAGCTATGGCATCTCATCGCAAAGATCAGGGGTGAGTATTACGGTTACAGATAGAGATACCATTACAGATACGGATGCCGATATACGCACGATTATAGGTGAAGATAGAGGTGACTGCGGAAGATAAGCCGTTCTCCAACAGCCTTACGAACGTAGAACTCTCACTCGGAAGGGAGAGAACATCACACATACGTACAGTCAATTTTTATGAAAGGCCGCGCATTCAAGCGGGAGCGAGAGCAACCACAGCCTCTTCTCGCGTCATCTCGCGGCGAGGAAAACAACCGTTCGTTGCTGATATGGAACCGGCGACAAGATCGTCAGCCCTCCCCCTTGAAGGCGATTACATGAGAGCCGGCAACCACCTTGAAGGGGGAGGGGATCGCAATCTTTCCAGTGGCTCCACATCAGCACTGACATCTTGTTTTGCCCGCCGCGAGATGGCGCGAGAAGAGGCTGTGGTTACTCTCGCTCCCACTTGAACGCGCTGCCAGCAGCCGCCGGAACGCGCAGGCCACGCGTCACCGTGTTCTCTTTCATGAATGTTGACACTGTACATATACAAACACGCTTATGCATATACATAAGTTTGCGTATACATGTGCAACATGTGCAACAGCAAATCTATGTTTCCGCGTGTTTTGTACCCACATTTTTCTCTTGAAGTCAATGAAACGAAACAGGTGCATGTGACCACAGTTTAGAAAAAATAAAGTGGACCTGACTCAGACTCGCTAAATATATTGTTGCGGTATGTTATAGTAGTTCGCCATGCCACGAGACAACTGCTCCCAGACCATGGCCGTACATTTCTATGTGGTCGAGCCCCGAGAGGCTATGTTGAAACACGCGAGCAAGCATCCGCTTAGGAGCTCCCTGGCGAGAACGGCGATCGCACCACTCCACCGAATATGTTATGACAAGGATACCGACACGGAAAGGTAGCCACAGATATATTTTCAGCTGAATCAGCGAGCAGCGCCAGCGACATTGATTACCTCTCGCCAGTCTATCCTCTTTGTTCTCATCGCCTCGATGCCATTGGTACCTAGCACTGTTTTCCACTTATGGCACACTCGAACTGTTTTAGAAAAAGTGGGCGACGATTTAGAGCAGTAGGTAGTCTACAATGGGAGAGTGTAAAGCCGTCCCGTGGACCTCGAAGCTATTATTAGGACTAAAGCGCAGAAACCATAGCAAAATTTCATCGATAAACATAAGCTCTTGCCTCATATGCGCCAAACAAAACCCTTAGCTTGAACCACGAACTATTCATCTATTCAAATTTTAATTTGTACCATGGATGTTGCAGGCGTGCGGCGCACGTAGACGCGCGCAGCACGCCTGCGTAATATCCCTGGTACAAGTTAGGAAATATAGTAGAAATAGTAACACAGTTTTATTCAGCCAAACGACCAGGGTATGTTCTTCACTCGGACCCGGGATGTTTTTAAATGTGAAGCATTTCTTGGCGAACTTCGGCGACTTTGAGCGTATCCATCTATCTATCTATCTATCTATCTATCTATCTATCTATCTATCTATCTATCTATCTATCTATCTATCTATCCACCTACGACGCTTAGCTCTCCTGGCCGTTTTGATAATGGTATCGATATGAAACATAGTATGGCATCACATGACTGTATGGAAAACATATCTGACTAGTCATGACACTAAAACAAAGACATGTATCTCATGAATGTCGTGATTTATTATTCATGGTTCTGCAGCTCTTGCGGTGGTTTCGTTCACATGGCATGTTGCAAAACTTGTATGGTATGACATCATTGCATGGCGAACACAAGTGACGGACCTTAACATGAAAATCATGGCATGCTTGTCATGTAACATGACTACATGCCACGCTCACGATACGCTCGCGGCCGTTCCGCTAGCGTCACATATACCGAATTTGGTATTACGGTACGCGAATGGATGACGAAGGTATGTGACCGGTGCAAACATGATAATCATTGCATGCGTGCCATGTAACAACATGACTACATGCTGTGCTCATGGTGCGCTGGCGGCCGTTTCGCTAGCTTCACATATACCAAGTTTGGTGTTACGTGACGTCAATGAATGACGAAATATATAACTGGTGCAAACATTATAATACTGACAAGCGTGTCATGTAAGAACATGACAACATACCACGCTAATATCGTGCTCACGGGCGTTTCGCTAGCTCCACATATACTAAATTTGATGTCACATGACGTGAATAGATGACGAAGGTAAACGACATATCCAAACATGATAATCATGGCACAGAAGTCATGTACGGCGTCATTTACCACCACCTCGTAACGTTGTGCTGACTTTAAAGTGACACATCAACCTTTCTCATTCGCGCTTCGCATATCATTGATTCCCACTGTACATGGAATCTGCCAATTTTTTAAATGAAGGATAGTTGAGCTGTGTCATGGCCTCAAATGCCGCTCTGCTAAATAAGCAGCTGGTAGCCTAGCACTTTCCCTTGCTTCTTCTCTGTTTGTTGTGTTGAATAATATATATATATATATATATATATATATATATATATTCAACACAACAAACGGTGAGTTCTTGATATATATATATATATATATATATATCAAGAACTCGCCGCAAAAATTTTGGGGCTTTCTTAAAAATTCAAAGTCTAGCGAAAACGCTAGTCATCCTCAAGATGGCCTTATTACCCCTTCTTCGCTCAATGAGCACTTCCAATCAGTTTTCACGGCCGATGACGGCAATCAACCACCAATCGACATTTTGAACAAAGAACCATTGGAACTGCCCGTGATAACCGAACAAGGTATCTTTCATCTGCTCCTCCAACTTGACACAAAAAAATCCTCAGGACCAGATAACATTCCAAATTTGTTTCTCAACCGATATGCGGAGTGGATGGCAAAATATCTGTGCATCATATTTGATAAATCCCTAGCAACATGCACCATACCGAATGATTGGAAAAAAGCGAAAGTTAAACCGATACACAAATCAGGCCCAAAAGATGACGTAAATAACTTCAGGCCTATATCTCTTACTTGCACTTGCAGCAAACTTCTTGAACATATTATCTTAAAACATATCAATATATATCTTGAAAACGAACGCATCCTGTCGCCTTCTCAACACGGTTTCCGTAGGGGGCTTTCTACAGTCACGCAACTAACAGAACTAACCCATGATTTATCCTTAAGTGTGGACAACCAAAAACAGGTCGACCTTATCCTATTGGACTTTGCAAAAGCCTTTGATAAGGTTTCGCATAAAAAACTAGTACAAAAGTTAGAATGTACCTTAGGCAATGGCTCCGTTACGAAATGGATAAAAAACTATCTTACCGGTCGCACACAATTTGTTGATTTCAATGGACAAGTATCCACAACAGTTCCCGTCAAATCCGGTGTTCCCCAGGGTTGTGTTCTTGCTCCGACCTTATTCCTAATTTTTATCAATGACCTACCCTGTCAAATTCCCGTCCACGTCAGACTTTTCGCGGATGTTTGTATAATTTATCATGAAATAAACTCTGCAGAAGATCATCTTGCCTTAAACAAAGCCCTCGAAATAGTATCAAACTGGTGTTCAGATTGGCAAATGATACTTAATGTTAAAAAATCAGCTATAATGACAGTAACAAGAAAAAGGGAATGGTCAGAGTTCTCATATACCATCAGTAGTATCCCACTTCCTAGAACAAGTCATCATAAGTACCTTGGCCTCACCTTTACTAGCGATCTGAGATGGGATGCCCACGTTTCTAACGTTACAGCTACCGCACTGAAACAACTTTTTTTTCTGAGACGATGCCTTCGACTAGCACCTTCTGAAATTAAACTGTTAGCCTACAACACGTACGTGAGATCTGTTCTTGAATATGCGAACATTGTTTGGTTCCCGTACACAAAAAAACATATTGCGAAGCTAGAAGGCGTGCAAAGGAAAGCTGTTCGATTTATCTTTAACAAGTTTAGGCAAACAGACTCACCAACTGAAATGCTCGAAGAAGCGGGCATGCTAACGCTGCAAAAACGAGCAAGACTAGCACGCCTACGATTCATGTACCAGCTACGCCATAAGCAAACCAACATCGATGCCTCCAGGTACATTACACTTCAACAATCACGACCCACCCGTAAGAAGCACCCCGAAATGCTACAAGAATACGCATTCCGTACGGAATGTTTCAAACACTCATTCTTCCCAGCATCAATAAGGGAATGGAACAGCTTAGCAGCTATGATTACTAGCAGCAATTCTTTAAATATTTTTTCACGTCTTGTTGAAGAACATTTGCGTTTGGAACCCTAATATTGCGCTATTGTGGTCATCTTTGCAAAATCCATTGTTTTAGACTGTGTTATTTTGGCTCTTCCACACTGTAATTGTTTGGATATAATACAATTACTGTTATAACTTTGTTGTTAGAATTTGGTTAGAATTTGTTTGAATTTGATTGTTAGAAATTGTGAGAACTTGGTAGCATCAATGTAACGCGTATCCTAAACGATGTATAACTTACGGATGTTTTTATTGTGTGCTTTTATTTTGTGTTTTCCCGATGTCCTTTCTGCGAAAATCCCGACAAGGGATTGGCAGTATTTTTAAATAAATAAATAAATATATATATATATATATATATATATATATATATATATATATATATATATATATATATATATATATATATATATATATATACACAAACAGACAATAATGCTAAGGAATGTATAGGGGAATTTATGGAATTTATTAGAACCAATGTAATGTAAATAAGAAGAAAAAGAAGAAAGAAAAGTGAGTGAAAAAATAACTTGCCGTGAGCAGGAATCGAACCTACGACCTTCGAATAACGCGTTCGATGCTCTAGCCATATATATATATATATATATATATATATATATATATATATATATATATATATATATATATATATATACACTACAGAGACACATGTTTCTCCTCCTCAGCCGGTACCACCTCGAAAGACTTCCGCACGCGACGTGGTTTCGCACTTACCCCGAGGTGGGCCCACCTGGGACTAAGTGGGGCGATGTCATGTCTTCAAGATATGTCCTGACACGTCGTTATGACGTCATCCCAAAATGGTATATTGCAGCACTCGTGTTTGCATTAGTCACCTCAATTACGAAAGGCTCATTTATTCGTTGTCCAACGGCAAAGAGAATCGAACGACGAGCCTCGTCAGAGACGCCGAGAACGCTGAGCCGATGTCAGTCGCGCCTCAGGTTGCAGCGCGGTCGCTGGGAGCGGATTTCTGCCGAGGTGGTGTCGGGAAAAGGACGAGCGCGAGAAGAAGTGAGGGTGAGAGCGTCGCTTCTTCCCGACACCCACGCAAGCAAAGCCTCGCCTTCCGCCGCCACCTTTTCCCCTTGAAAGCTTCTTCCCGTAGCCCCGGAATGCGCTGCTGACAATCGGGAAAGGAACACGCCGGTGAGGGGCCACCACCCTTCGACATTTCGAGCAAGCTCCGCTCTCCGCCGATCGAAGTCTGACTCCTCTTGAGGGTACCCTCACCCCCCTTCGAACAACCCCGTCCCTGTCATACCTTCAATATAGCACTTCTATTGATTGTGTGCTCTATCTGCTTCTTCTTTTCATTCTTTCCTTTCTCACCACCGATTTTTTTTTCATTTAATTTCTTTCCTATTTCTACCAGAATCCACCGCCATCTGACCTCCATTCCGCAGCTTCTCTTTCCGTTTTCCCATTTGCCTTTCTCTTCCTATTTCGCGCCCTTGCCCCAGATTTGCAATGCCGTTCCATTTCACGCTGTATCCTCCTATGACTCATTTTCCTTTTATGCTCCTCTCCGACTTGGCAATCTGAATACCGTGTCACTGGAGCAAGATATTGATGCACCCGCTGGACTCTCGCTTTCTTGTTATGAGCATTATCACTGTTATGAGCATTATCACTGTTACTACCGGTGCCACCTAGCGCTCGCAGGAGGACATTGTTATGCGTGTGCAAGTTTGGGCAGTGGGAAGGACAAAGTGGGCGAAGTTTCACTGCGCCAACTCCCCTGCCTCGCTCTCCTCTGAACACATAGCATAGAGGAAGACTGCCTCCCTCCTCCCATCCTTCAGCTCTTCCTCAAGTCAATGGGCTTTTCTAATTTGCGCTCTTGTTGTTACGCAACTTTCAGACATGCAGTGTACCCCCCACCCCCTCAGTTTACCCTCGGCTCAATTACCCCATCCATCATCCTGCTACGTGCGGACAGTTCCTTCCTTATCACTGGATTTTTCTTCCTTTGTGACCCCGACTTCAGCATCCTTCTCACTTATTTATAAATCTCCCCTAAAGACTTCTCGTCATTTCCCGTTCTCCCTTTCTGTCGGGAAACAGCTGGCTCAGCTTTCTCATCAACCACTCGGCCGTCTAGTTTACCGAGCAGACACACTACCATTTTGATCCACGGTTGAACTTTGTTCCTCATCTTCTAACCCGTGATCAATGCAACATTTACCTAGGCCACACGACGTTTCACCGACCCTTCGCTCACCTCTGAAGAACAGAAAATAAAAGGAAGTGTAGCGTTTATTCCCCGTCTTTCTCCATAAAAAGGAAGGTCGTTCCACTCGTATTTCCCAAAGTGTGGACTTCCTCTTTGCATCTCCTCATTTCCTCCCCAACCCGTGCCAAACACTTCTTTTACCGCACGCCATTCTACTTCGGGGAAGCGGCTTTACGGGCAGAAAAGCCACCGGCGCCGCCACACCATGTGCCTTGGCGCCGGAGGTTCACCGGATAGAGAGTTTCTAATGGTGCTCAACCGCAGCGCATCTCCTCGGATTCGTTGCGAGGAACCAACAGGTGGCGCTGAGAGCGGACGCCATTCCCCCCCCCCCCTTTTCTCCCTACAACCTTCTCTTTCTCATCATCTCCTTCACACGTCCCCCTGATGTTGCTTGGAGGTTATGGAAGGCGCCTATTTCTGCAATCCCTAGGGAAGCACGGCACTCTGGGATAATCCAAAATGATTTTGGCGATTTGCTGCTTAAACTGTTCATGTATGATTGATACTGGCGCAGAATGAATTTCGTAAAAACATAAAAAAAGGAGAAGAAAGCGCTGGCGCTGCTCTGTATTCTCTTTTCCTTCCCTTTTTTACCGAAAAGTAATCAAACAGTGTGGTAGGGAAGGGGAGGAAGAGGACGCTGGGAGGTAGGCAGCGAATAATAGGTGCGGAAAAGAAAGGCCTCCTACTCGGGATGAGTACTCACATCCATATGTGGGAGGTTGGCGTGTTTACTATCGGGAACATCGGTAGGTACCTGGTGGCGTAGGAAATCGAACCTGATACTTCACGCATTGCAGGTGGACTCTCTGCCACATGAACAGTGCTACAGTTCACGCCTGCTCCTGCCCTCTCTGAAGTGAGTGGAGAAAGTTAGGCACCAGCTGCCCCTTGCTCATCTAACGCAAAATTCACCTGTCCTCATTTCCCTATCTTCCCCTTTTCATTGTTATTTGTTGCTTTCTCTCTCGCTCACTGACGAACGTTCATCGTGTAGTTCAATTCATCCCCCCTTTTCCCCATTATACTCATTCTTCTCCCAGTGTCATCCTCGACGCCTTCTTCTTTCGCAATCGTAGATCCCTAGCTGCCTTATTCGCTACAGTTGCTCGGTCGAGTCCGCAATCCCTAAACGGGGAGAGAAGAAGACGCTGGCAGAAAAGCGTGGTGAAGAGAAGGAGGGAAGGTTATCGATGGCGCGGCATGCTCTTGGCATGCCGCTTGTATAAGTTGGTTTCTATATTCGAACCAACTCCCCTTCCTTCCCCTCTGCCACCGTCAGAACGAAGCCTTTGGCGCTACAAGCGCTACGGGTGGTTGCTTCTTCGCGAGAAGTGCAGAGTTATGGATATCTATATATATGCTGTTTTCGCGTGATTACCTCAATAGCGGGGGAGCGGCACTTCCTGGTTTGCTGCATGGCTGCAGTCGTGTAGTCACCGGCATTCGTTTCGTCAACGCGTGCACATGCAGGTCTGTTTCCTTGTAAGGCAAAAGCCTTATGTACGTCTCATCAAACGTGAGAGTGACCATCGGCGGCGTTAAGATGAAGAATGCCGAAAAAATTCGGGATTGGAGAATTCATCATAGTGTGACGTCATCGTGGGATCGAACTTGTCCAAATTTGTGACGTTCCACGACGACGTTATCACGCGACATCGTAGCTCACTCAAACTTTGACCGATCTCGGAGGCAGTTTTGCAAAACCAGGCAAGTGCCGAAAGCGAACTCAGGATGCCCTCCGATCCTGAAGGCACTGCAAAGCAACGTTGAGTGACTGAAAATAACATAAAGCGAAAAACAGAAAATGGCGTTGGTCATCTCAGGTGAATAGATAAGAAACCCCGCCGTGTGTCCTTACGACTCTTTAGGTTTCACTATCCCCACCTTCCTTACGAGAACACGGACTGGCATCCCTGCTGTAAGTATTGGTCCAGCTATCTCCCGCCTGACGCTTTCAACTGAACTCTGGCTGGCCAACAGCAGCTCACTGCTGCAAAGGGTGAACTGAGTCATCATTTGGACAGGTGTTTGTTCGGCGTTGCTCAGAGTGAAATGGCGATGAAACCGAGTACAATTGTTGCGTTGGTTCTTTCGTCAGAGGAAATTCGGTACAACGAGGCGTCATTTTGGTTCTCGCTTTTGAGGACGACATAATACGGTTTCCGCAGCACTTTAAGAATACGCTCGTGAGCCCGCGCGGCACGCAAATATATGATACCTTGGGGAAAAATTAACAAGGCGAAAGCCTTATCGAGTGATGAAGCGGGAAAGTGACCGTCGGTACGTCGTCGACACAAATCGCACCATAAATCGCGCGATCACAGATCGTGATGATAATTGGATTATCAATCGTCATTTTTGTAAGGATAATCATGCTGAAGTATGACTACTATGATGATGATTTGATGATGGTCCGTAACAGCCCCACCGGATGGCCTTCTTCACCCAGCCGTTTGCGGCCAGTTCATAGCTTTGGCGTCAATTATCAACTTGGCGCCAAAATAACGCCCGAACTGAAACACGAAGGCACAAAAAAACACACAGAGTACGGGCACCCACTTAAGCTGTTTATACTTTGAAGAATACAGGTAGATATGGAATAAACACAAACGAGTAAGAAACCAAAAACTTCGAAGACGCTCGAACTCCGCCTTCAAGGGTGGAATGCGATAGCCGGATCGGGCCTCGTGCCTATCACGCGCCTTCTCGAATGCTTCTCATTTGCCAGTCTCGCTTCGGAAGAGAGCATTCTGTCGTCGTATGCTGTCATGTTATGTCACCACTTGACTTCGCGCACTCAAGGCAATGCACAGCACAGTCATGTATAACAAGTGCGTGCAATAGAGAAGTGAGGGTGAGGAGAAGGGGAAGGAAGAGGACAAGTCACAGCCGTTATGGCGTCCGGCAGGCAGAACCATGGAAAGCACAGCCGTGAAAAGTAAGAAGGGTGGGAAAATAAAGTGAGGGTGAGTTTCTCCTTATTCAAGAAAGAAAAACAAAACACAAAAACGTTTGCGGGAAACGTTCGAGAAATAGGGGAGGAATGCACAACAAGTGTCTCAATGAGGACACCTTAACCAAAACATTCGCACGGGATGGGGATAAAATAGACATTGAGATGGAAGGGCAAACACTAGGAGGGGAGGGGCGTTTGTAAAGGCTAGGACGATAGAAAGGAGGAAGCGAAGGCATGCAATATTCATTCACGGCATCACGCAGACACAACCGTGCGAGGCGGCGTGAAAAGCGAGTGAGGGTGAGAAAGATTGTAGAAGGAAGGAAGAGGGAAAATTATAGGATCGCCATGTATGGCGCCTCATCAACTATTCCCTCAGCACACGCTCCTCGAGTTCGTACCGCAAGGAAAGGCGACTCCTTGCTTCGCACGTTCTACAGCTTTCACGTCGAGTCCAACTTCATATTTATTATATATTTATCGTATAACTGCATTTTGCTCGATTCTTTCGGTCACGGACAACGCCGGTTTTTCGTCACACAACCACTTAAGCCCACACCGCAATTTCTGGGAAACGAGCTTCGTAACGCTACCACGTTAAAGAGTTGCAAGTGACCGCCCTTCATATCTATACGTTCTATCGTGTTTCGGTGGGTTTCAGCTGAACAGCGAGTACTTTCCTCTTAGTTTTTTCCTTTGTTTTGAGCGTCTGGTGGTGCGTTAAATTAAATCTACGATACATCCGGGGATGACCACTATGCAAAGGTACGCTGTTCATAGCACCGCAGAAGCCTATAATCAACGAATTCAACGGGATTGTAGAGACCGGGTAATGCCAGGCTGAATGACCCGCTTACACTTGCTCGTTTATAACATGGTTCAACTATAAAACGACGCGCGGACATTTTCTCGGTAATGAAACGACGTCTTGAAAGCACGCGCGTGTACTGAACGCAACAGCGACGAAAAGTCGACTAATCCTTCGACTCCTGTTTGCGTGCCGTTTACGTAACCGAGCGACCCAGCTCCCCGAAAGGTCGGCCGTTCAGAGCCTTTGCCTACATGGGGTGCGTAGCACAGCTACGCACTACGATGCTAATAAATATCAAAATGCTGTCTCCTTTCGTAAGAGTAGATTCGGAGGCTGTATGGAGTCCACGTATAGAGGCGCGGTAAAAGCTGGAACTCATTCGGCGGTGTACGGTTTCGTGCGCAAGAAAAATACGAGACTGTAGAAACTTTGCTAACCGCGTGTGTTGATGGGAGTGTCGGACCGACGCGCCGACGGGCGGCGCACACATTCTCGTCCTCCCGAGTCGATTGATTTCGTAACGAAGCTCTCTCTTAGCCAACCTCAGCGTCCGTCCAGTCGGTGAATGCCGCGGTGTCACCGAGGGATTGTGCAGTTGTGGTCGACGTCGTCATCGTCTGACCGCTATGCAGTGGTCGGACTCTTACGAAACCCGTTTCGCCGGGCAACTCGATACGAGATAGAAGAAAGAATATTGCGTTATTGTGAAGGCACAGTGCGTCAAGGTTATAATCTGTCTCGTAAGCTTAACTATAACTAGTGCAAGTGATGTTCGCTGTGTGACATATATGTGTAGTAAGCTTAATTGTAGCTACTACAATCAATTTTTGTTGAGCGACATGCGTAATAAGCTTAACTATAGCTAGCACAAATGACTGATTGATTGAGCTGTATAATCAATTGATTGTTTGACGGACTGATCAATTAGCTTGCGAAATAATTGATTGCACAATTGGTCGATTCATTGATTGATGGATTATTTGAATGATATTGATCTATTGGCTGAATAATTGATCTATTGATTGGTTATTTGAATGATTATTGATCTATTGGTTGGATAATTGAACTATTGATTGATTATTTGGATGATTATTGATCTGATGGCTGAATAATTGATCCATTGGCTGGTCGATTGACCGACCGACAGATTGATTGATTGATTGATTGATTGATTGATTGATTGATTGATTGATTGATTGATCAATTGATCAATCGATCGGCCGACCAACTGAATGTATCACCCCTGAATTACCCCACCCCCCTTCCCCTTGCTCTGAAAAAAAAACGAGTAGCTTTGGTCTGCGTGCCCCAGTTCCCGAGTATCGAAACGTCTCAGAGCTATCTGTTCTGCGTCCGCTTTCCCTTTTCCGGTGCGCTTGAGCAGGGACGCACCTCTTCCCAATGCGTACTGTCACTTCGGCTTTCTTTCGGTGCTCGTGCAGTGGAGCCCGTCGGCATCCGGAGTTGGGAAGTGTGTGCGAGCTTGAAATACGGCTCAAAGGCTTACGCGCAGAACGCAGAGAATACAGTGCCAGATCCCCCTCCTAAAATGAACTGCCTTATAAAGATCCACGTGATACGACGGTACGTGACCTGTCTACTGCACGGTCTGCCTCCCATAGCTACGCGTACAATGACGAACGAAATCCCCGTCTTCTCATACCATATATACCTATAGCATACGTATAACGTTCTACACGCATCCCAGCCCATTTCGTGTATCGCGGAGAAGAAGGTCTCCGCCGGCCATGCCTCCGTTCATGCAGCCCTCGCTGGCGCAGATATTTCTGGCTCGCGACGTGCACTGCAAGGACGACGACGCCGTTCCATGAACGCCACAACTCCGGCGTTCGCTCCATTTATTTCCGCGGCGAGCTCTCCCGAATTCCGTCTGCGAGTCACGTCATATCGGCCGCGATTCACGCGTGAACGGCCCACCGTGCGCGCACGTTTGCGTTTTCTCGGACGTATTACTACACAAGCGAGACATATACTGTTCTTTTTTTTTTCGCGTAGACTTTATCGTTGTATGGGCCCGTGGAGAGGATTATTTTGGTCCGCATTTTACACCTCGGCATTCGAACATCCGCCAGCGGGATAACGCACTCTCTACAAATGGTCAGCATAAATACTGAACGGAAATTTATCATCTTCCTACTACCTTTCTCTCTTCCTTTACCCCTCCCTCAGTACAGTGTAGCAAACAGAATATTTGGATGTTTCTTTTCTGGTTAACATCCCAATATTTATTTATTTATTTATTTGTTTGTTTATTTATTCATTTATGTATACATACATACTGCATTAAATCATGGGCTATGGCAGGAGTGGCGATCACATCACATGTCAAGCGCAGACAAAAAAAAACGGTCATTGGCAAAGCACGGACAAACCCAGGCAAAGCATTCGACTGCTCCGTTGTTGCAGGAAAGTAGCTATATTTACGCAAATCATTTCTAGAATTAAACGGCAGAAGATGGCGATTGTGCGAGCTACGAGTGCAGGAAGGTTGAGCAAACTGAAAGTACTGGATTAAGTGAACACACCGTGGGGACTCAGTCAAGGCATGCATGAACGTTATACTTTCCTTGTGGCGGCATGTTGCCTCAGAATAGGGTGAAAAGTGCCTATCGTAGCTACGGTGGCTTTTTTTTCAATACTTTTGTGCATCTGTCATTTGTAGTTCACGCATAAAAATGGCTGCAACACAGTGTGTGTGTGTGTGTGTGTGTGTGTGTGTGTGTGTGTGTGTGTGTGTGTGTGTGTGTGGTGTGTGTGTGTGTGTGTGTGTGTGTGTGTGTGTGCGTGTGTGTGTGCGTGCGTGTGTGTGTGCGTGTGTGTGTGCGTGTGCGTTGTGCGTGTGCGTGTGTGTGTGTGTGTGTGTGTGTGTGGTGTGTGTGTGTGTGTGTGTGTGTGTGTGTGTGTGTGTGTGTGTGTGTGTGTGTGTGTGTGTGTGTCGGATCAGTCCTGAATAAGCATACACAACGGCGAGATTCCCAAATTTCGCTGCAGTGCCAAGCCTTTTGTAACACTTTCGTCGAAAGCTGCAACTGGATGTTTGATAATAAAGACTATATTGATAAACCTGCTGCATCATCAGCCTTCGATACTTCTGCAACCTCGTTGCTTTGAATGCCAACATGCCGGTCTCATCTACCATACTAATAGAGAGCATAATATAATCATAATCATAATGAGACTCACTACGCCCTCTGCTGGGCAAAGGGCTCTTCTATGTTCCGCGAATCAGCCATCTCCTGTGTTTTCTATTGCCACGTTGTACCCGCAAACTTCTCAATCTTATCTGCCAATCTAACCTCCTGTCTCTGCCTCGCGTGTTTTCGTTACCTTAGAATCCACTCATCTATCCTCAATGACCAGCAGCTGTCCTGCCTATAGGCACTACGCGCCCGCCGCATGCTCATGCCTTTGTTTTGGTTTGGACAATGGTATCCTTTACACCCATTTGTTCCCTGACCCACCCATCGCTCACTGCGTCATCCTAAATTTAAGTTAAACACTCTTTCTAAGCCTCCAGGCTTCTGCTCCGGCAAGATGCACTTGTTGTATACCTTATTTTTGAGGAATGGTGGTACTAGTACTACCAGTCATGAAATATTAGACGTGCGAACATTTCGCAGGTGAATGTATCAGCTGCAAAATGTTTTGGTTAGGTTTTCCTTTTACTTGATATAAGCCAGGCATAGAGGGCTGTAGAGCTGGACTTGTTGTTGGTTCAGCATGACTAAGCGCAATCGACCAGAGGGAACACAAGAGATTGGTTGATTGATATGTGGGGTTTAACGTCCCAAAGCCACCATATATATTTATGATAGACGCCGTAGTGGAGGACTCCGAAAATTTCGACCACCTGGGGTTCTTTAACGTGCGCCTAAATCTGAGCACACGGTCCTAGGGCATTTTCGCCTCCATCGAAAATGCAGCGGCGCCAAAGCCGGGATTCGATCCCTCGACCTGCGGGTCAGTAGCCCGAGTACCTTACCCACTAGACCACAGCGGCGAGGGGAACAGAAGAGAGGAGACAGCGCTGTGTCCTCTGTTATGTCCCCTCTACTACCAGTGATTGACATTTCTGACTCCCATTGACAGACTAGTGACGTGCATTAACATTGTTTCCTAGCTAGTCCACTTATTATATGGCCAGCCTTATGAATGGTGCTCATTTTAGTGTTTCTTTTGTCACGCAGTTTATTCACGTTCGCATAGTTCCCTACACTTTTATCAATAAACTGCACTGTACACATCACAACCTCACATTTCGCCCACCGACTCGCCCTATTTCTCCATATATCCTTGACGCAGGCGAACGCGTGCCCATCGTGCTGGTCGGAAACAAGTCGGACCTGATCTCCAACCGCCAGGTGTCCCAGGACATGGCCATGAAGCTGGCCCAGGAGAGCATGCACAACTGCCGCTACCTCGAGACGAGCGCAAAGTACAACGTCAACGTGGCCGCGCTGTTCGTCGAGCTGCTCCAACAAGCGTGCGCAATGGAGCGACAGCAGCCGCCGGCCGCCCTGTCTTCGTCGTCTCCAGGAGGCGGCGGCGCTGGAAGCGGTCGCTCGCTGTCCATGCAGGACCGACCACCGGATTCACCGCTGCTCCAACCGAACAAGTCCACCTCGCGTCGGCTCTCTCACCGGCTCAGCTCGCTGGGCAGTCTGCCCAGCATGCGGCGCAAGTCCAGCGCCGCGTCCACGACGGGGGGCTGCGGTGCGGGAACGTGTCCCTCGCCTTCGACCCCGAGAAGCCGAAAGGCGTCTAGACAAGTCGAGTCGTCGTCCTCAGCGGCCGCGGCTAACAACGACGGCGTACAGGACCCGGACCAGAAGTGCCACATTTTATGAACCGCTCTTCTATATATCCATGCCCATCACATTGGGTGTACGGTGAGGTCGCAAGGGTTCACGGGACCGGATAATCCACCTTTTTCATATTCCCGCACTGCCCTCCGCCGCTTTGGTGCGGGCCGCTACAACCGGTATTGCCGGGACGAAGGCCTCCGAGATCAAGAGGCGTTTCACGGCTCTTGCGTTAGGTAAAGGGCACATGCGTCGTGGCATCGTGAAAAGGGTGGATCGCGGAGAATCGGACCTCCCCTGCCGAAGACTCTTTGGGCACGTAGTTTCGGATTCAAAGTTTGATGTGTAGAACAGGCTGAACCTAAATTGGGTCGAGTATATATAGCTTTCGTTCACTACTCACCCAACGCGAAGTACTTAGGCAGAAGGGTGGCACTGCAACATCGCGTTGTTTGTTGCGTCTTCCCTCAGCCTAATTACTTTTCGCTGTATGAGTAATTTATTGCAATTTGTTTTCAACCTACACTACGACACGTTAAATCAGTAGTGTCCCGTTGGGAAAGGGCAAGAAATTCGTACTTGTCGTGAAAACCGTGTCCCGTAAAATGTTGTGGCCAACTGTACGTGTTCATTCCCGCTCACATTTATAGCTCTCGCTCCCCCCTTTCTGTCTCTCTGTATGTGTTTTCTCATTTTTCTGCTTGGCAGAACTGTAATGCATGCCCCCCCCCCCTCTCGTTATTAATGGAAACAGTCGTACCGAAACACGCAAGTAGCGAGAAGGTTCATCAAAGGCTATAGAATGCGGGGGCGCCAGCTATTAGATCGAAAGCCATGTTTAACTATATATACACGTCTCATATCCCGTGTCGAAAGGTTGTGAGGTCGTCTCCGCATGCAACCGTCACAATTACCGAGGGCCGCTTAGGTATGTGGCCTTCGATAGCGCAACAATCGGCACACCGAAAGCACAGCAAAAGAAAAGCTCTTAACTTGTCCCTGCTAACGTGAGATATATGTAGCGTTTTGAGCACTGTAGTGTCACTGAGCACAGGGGCTGGCTCACAGGGTCAACCGCGCAGCAGACGCTGAACTCGCGCGGTAACCATGGACACGTCATAACATATATATTCTTACAACGTGGCCATAGATGAGAGAGTTCCAATTGACTCTATAGTCTTTCACGCAGCAACCGCACGAAGCATGTACAGTTCTCACGGAATCGCTGCGACGGCCACGAAGTACAGGTACACACTCGGGCGGATCGTATTTCGCAATGTTGCCCCCTTTCACTGGAAGCAAACGCATTCACCTCAATAACCCGCCTCGAAATAGACCTGGCGTCGCAGCGTCGATCGATGATACGCTCGAAATACGCTTCGTGTGGCTTGGTGCTCGAGATCAGACATCACATGCCGCTGCACATACTCTCGTTCTGCCTCATGGACATCGTAGACATTGGAGAGCGCACGTGTGGAAGGGGCCGGGGGTGAGGATGCCACCCCCTCCTTTTCATCCGACTGTGGCGCCAAGCCGACCCCATTCCTTTTGTCGATAGGACTTGTCCAGCGATTGTTTAACACACGGGGTTATGGCTACGCAGATTTTTGACGAGAGTGGCCGCCGAAGACCGTTGATGTTGGAATTTTGGAACGCTTTACTTGCTAGTGTTAAAACCAGAAATTCGCGCGCCGCGGTGCAAAGGCAGGCTACCGTTGCGAAGCATGTCATTCCTTTATTTATATTATTACGTCTACAGGGTAGTTTTTTTTTTCTATGTCAGACGTACGAGGGGGGGGGGGGGGCGCTGCAATGAAACGCTTCCCCTCTTACCCCCCTTCCCTCCTGCCCTCATGGAGGATCCTGAGCATGTCTATGATCATTTATTTACTTGAAGCTACACAGCCAGCACAAGAACGTCATAGATAACGTTTAGAATGTTGGGGTACCGAATGGCTACTTCCATTCGAACTGTGGCGCCATTTAGGTAGGCTGGTTCTCGATCTGAAATTACCCGGCTCGGAGAAAAGGGTTACCGCGTCGCAAAGTGCCCCCTTCCCAAGCGCGTTAATGCGCTATTTCGCTTCCCTCTCGCTTGACATATGACACACCATATTGCTATGTGTGGCACAGGTATCGGCTTGCCACCAACATAGCGTTATTGATGATATATCGCAGACACCGAGCACCCTGCCTTCACGATGATGCTTGCTTTAGTGTGACAGTTTTTATTCCGTTTTCTTTCTTTTTTGCTTCCTTGACGTTTCGTTGTTTATGACAAGCCCAGGCGTTCTCACATACACTGTACAAGCACCACGTACGTTGCGTGATTACCGGTACAACAACGACTCCATGTGAGGTTTCGTGAGCCGATAAACCTACGCGAGCGCCCTCATTTCTCTCGCATTCCACACAAGCTAAGCGAACCCGCGCTAATCGAACGATGTGCACCAACATCAGTGTGCATGCACTGAACGAGGTTTACTGAACAGACTAACGTCCGTACATGTTTTACGATTCTCGCAGCAGAGAGGTGTATACTCGCAAGCTATAGGCGTCGGAACGTAATTTATGATCATACAGTGCACGGGTGGCGCGTGGTTTAATTGTTCATCGTTTCTGTATGCACACTTGGCGTCCCAACGCGAATGGTGTAGCTGCCCACCGATCACTGTATTATTTCTTCCACTATCGCACCAGTTGTTCGCGCCACGCGTGAACAACGAGACATACGTTTTTACGCAAGTTTATGCGCAGGCCGAAAATTGCCCGAGAGAGGCTCGCAAGTAACGTTGCTGGCACTCTTTATATGCTAATTGCATACGCAATTAGCGTTTGTGCAACGGCCCTTTTTTTCCTATCTGTGTTTACGTTTTACTGCTCTGCACTGCAAGCATATCAACGGTGAAAAGGACCACCTCCTTTCTGGGCTGTTGGAAGCGAGTACAAAAAGTGCTGACGTCATGACCTCGACAGTGCTTTTTTGTGTGTGTTCACGCATATTAACAACACTCCCGAGATGATTATGGTAGTACCCAGGGAGCCATCACTGACAAGTTGCACACATACATTGCGGGAAAAAAAAAGAATAACAAGTTGAGGCTAAAGCAGATGGAACGTTTGCACGTCCAATAAAGCGAAACGTGAACTTCAGAAAGGAACGCAGAACCCCGCGACGTTCCTGAAACGATTCCACTTGTCAGCAGACTAAATAACGTCCCAACTCCTGAAGACAGTTGTTAGATGGCGGTGCGATGAAGCATCATTGCCCTGCTTATTAACCAAACTGTATTACCAGTTACGACGTTCCAGTATGTGTAACAGGGGCGCATTTGAGCTTCATTGAAATGGTATACGTAAGGATAGTAAATATTGACCATTCCCCGCGAGTCCCCGCGGACATTCTCGGTAGTCTGTGACACCTGGCGCCATTCGCGGAATAAGCGGGCACTGTCCATGTGGTGCATTTTATTCTTGTTTTTTTAATTATTGTTAGTATATAACATTACAATTCCATCAACGCGCCTGACAAGCGGACTGAAAATTCCTAATGTTATTGCGCAAGCTCTTGTAGCATTATTAAAGGGACACAGAAGAGAAACGATGAGTTGTTTTAGAGTGATGGCCTGCACTCTGAGAACTGTAATGTCATAAGTGTCCTCGTCATAAGTTCATTATTAGCGGAGAAAATCAAGGTGGAAGTTTCATTTCTGAATTCGCGCCGCAACCTCTGTGCGTTGTTTAAGATTTTACACGACGTTACTTTTCGTATTTTCTCGGCATCGGTTCGATGATATTTTCCCGGACTTCACATGCTAAGTCTACGGCACCCACATATTACAATGTACTTCAATGTTATTGATTACAAGCTACGTAACAGCCAGCAGACGCATTCAAAAAATGATGACCTCACAGTGTTTGGTGCGGGAGAGTCAAGGTGGCGTCTTCCACCGCAGTTTCGTTTCGTGCGTTTACCAAGTGTCGTGTCATGGTAAGAGTAGTGTTTTCGGGATCGTGAAATTGTACTTCACTAATACGCGAAAAAGTGTTTTGCCTTTAGAGTTTCTTTAAGAACACTTTCAATCAGCAGAAATGATTGAAGCAAGAGTGGGATTCAGCAGTAGCAGCTGGAGGCGTCCCCGCTGGTTTTAATATGTAAAGCTACCAAAATTATGGTTACAGACAAGCTTTTATGAGGGCATAAACTATGACTTGTTTCATCTCTCCATTCTCAGTAACGATGGAGTAAGATGGCTACAAAATTCTACACAATGCAAACATATTGAGGCCAAACAAAACTTTCAAAACAACAAGGGGCATTTTCATATATATCCCTTTTTATCAGTGTTTCCCTGATGACTGTTTTTTTTTTTACGAAAAACTCACTTTACTGCGAAAAGCTCAAGTAAGTAGAGAAACAGAAAACTGAAAAAAGAAACTAACGTGTTTCCTTTCTCTGGGTGTAGGTAATCTTTTTGTCAACGCCGTGTGTATCTCACCGTCCAATCCACGTACATGCTCAAGATCATTGTGCCGTTGAAACACAACGTTATTTAGTTCGCCTTGTTCGTATATTATAGTAACAAAACCGATAGTTCATTACTTTTACCTACAAATCGCAAGAATGAAAATGAACATGAAATCCACGAAGAAAATACAGGAGAGGGGATTCGTGGCGACTGTCATCTGGGCGCTGTCATCTTGAACTGTCAAGAAGATAATTTTTTGTTCTGTTTTTGTATATTGCGACATGAATTAATAAGACCAATGAGACATTGTAGGCACCAACCGTGCCATTTCTATGCGTGTGCGTCCCGCAACACAGTTCGCTTAGTTATTAATGATTCTAAACACAAAGGTTAATGGCCCACTATGGAGGCACCCATTCTATATACCCGTAAAATAGTCAATAAGCTAAAGGAACCGCACAGAGCCACTATAGGTGTGACATCTCCAGACTTCTCAAGTTGTATCTGACAATAGCTGCGCTTTTAGAGTACTCGCCCTGCCCACACTAAGCTCAGGCGATGTAACTTAATCTATAAACAGTTTGTAAGTGCTAAAAGCGACTTTTTTTGTACGCGTATCTACACGAGCACTCGTAGGAAGAGCAGTAAAGAAAACGGGAAGAACATTAGGTACACGGAACGCAGATATTGTACTGCTTGCGCAACTTTACTCATGAAGTGAAATGCTCTGCTGTCACTGCAGCGACGAAGCGAGAATGGGTTGCAACATGAAGCATCACGAAGATCGAAGTCGATGCGAAGTAAACCAGGCTCCCCTTTTCGGGGAAACCGCGAGACATGGTTGTGGCTGCAAGCAAAGTGGTAACTAAGCAGAGTTGTAACTAAGGAACTGTGGGTTGAAAGCCGTCTACGTAAAGCTATACCCCATGTAAATCTTCCCCTTTCATCGTTGTGACGTGCTCCGCCAACACTGCGTTATTATATACGCTGACATTTTTTTTAATATTTTGATAGAGCCAAGAAACGTACAAATTACGATAGGAGACCAGCGATGCGTGGGTCTGTCGTTTTAGCGCACTATTTATTGAGCCGTATGTTAGTTACACCGATCGTCCTCCGAGAGCGCCGAAGCTCAATGTTTGCCGTACCCTGCCGTTCGTAAAGGGCCCCCCAAAGAGCCCCCGAAACTACGAAAGAGCGCACCCTTTTCTGTCCGGTTGCTTCCCAGCCTTTTCGTCGCAATTCGTGACGTAAGCGGCATTTTCGAGTGACGTCGTGAGGAAACGAGCTTCTCCATTGGTACGTGTACGAGAGGTATCGGTTTCGAGGGCCCTCCTACCCTGCTTTGTCGTGCAGTCGCGCCCTCTAGCGCCCTCGGCGTGCGGCTGCCTTCTCTCGCACCGACTGTCGAGCGCGATCAACAGATTTTGCTTTGTTTAGTGCTTTTTTCGAGCGCACGAGCGGAGATCAGAACACGTAGCGGAGATGCGTGAAGTCCTAAAAGGCTCAACGTTTAGTCCAGACTTTGTGCGCGTATTTTGCGAGGAAAGAAGTGGCGAGCGATGGGTAGTGAAGACCAGAAAAAAAATCACTCTCGTCCATGATCTCCGAGCTGTTTAGGGGCCTTTTAAGACGAGACACTGTCGTTTTCTTTTTTTCTTCTTCTTCACGTATACGTAGATGACTTATAGCGGGATTGAGGCAGGCGCGCCTGCAAAGGAATGCACCCGTTGTGTTATCCCTTCTATATATTTCCTTCTTTCATGTGTACATAGTAACCTACACCTCCTCCTCCTCCTCCTCCTCGATATAGCACACCGCACATTTACTTAACGTCGGTGCGTGACCTCCGACATCCGAAAATGCTCGCGGTGGCAGTGGGTGCCGCGCGATCTCCGAGGCCATTAATCACCTGCAGTAGAAAGATGAACAAATATAAACTATGGTATAAGCTGGGGCGAAACAGATAAGGTGGTTCATCGCAGATAAACGGACGCTGTAATCTCGCTATCTGGGCAGCACGCTAAGTACGGGAATCAAGACGGCATAGTTTCGTGCGAGCCGACGCATGCAAACTATCGCCATCCTGCCGCATTGCCATTTAAACACACGGTAAATTTTGCGCAACACGGGTTACTTATGTTGTTCTTTCTTTCCACCAAAATTTTGAATCACTCTAAAAACTGCCAACTCCTCAATAATATATTTTTAACTGCGGTACTTGAAGTACTTCGTGCGTTACACCCACAATGCTATAATTTTTTCATATCCTCTGGCTGGGCGACACAAAAAAGGTGGTCATTAGGTATACACTCCAAGAGTTAAAAAAAAAACAGCGCTGCTGCCGCATCACGTGGTCTTGCCACAAGTGCTCACGGGAAGACAACCAGTCCAGTAAAAGCTGCTTGTTATTGACGTTAACAACAAGAACGCGCCGCTTCCTGAAAATATCATTGAAGACCTAGCGTTACGAGAGAAATGACATAACTGCCATATCTGCCACATCGATGGAATGTTACCTGCGGAATACGGAGCACGTTTCGTTCGTAACGCCTGGCCTAGCTAGACCACGTTGCAACATTGGGCACATCTAAATAGCTTGTAATGTTAAACATTTCCGAAGCACAAAAAAAAGCTTTGTCATAGAAACCAGCCCAGTCTGCATACTGCTCTCAAGATAAATAGGTCTGTACCGTACAGGTGCTCGCGAAAAAAATTGCCCGCAGCTTCCCTCGGGGGAACACTGAGGAGGATGCGGAGCATATAATTGGTTAACGGGGTGTTAATTGGGCGTAGCATACTGCTTGGCGCGCCACGCCGCTACCTCGGCGCGCTTGCGCTCGCAGGCAGCATCGGGATCGGCCTCTCGTCGCCGACGCTTGCACTCGGCTTCCCGTTTTCGAAAGTCCGGGTCCTCTTGTCGACGCTTACGTTTCAAAGCGGCCGAATCCGGTGCTGCTGCTCGACGCTGACGTCTCTCAGCGGCTTCACGTTCTCTAAGTTGAGAATCTTCCGCTCGACGCCGACGTTTACGTTCGGCGTCGCGAGCTCTTCTCCGCGCTGCCTTGTCTTCGGACGACGACTTGGTTGCGGTTCCGCCAACACTTTGGCCGGCGCTGGTCGAAGGGACGTCGATCATTGCGACCTCGGACGTCGACGCGCCGTACAAACCAACCGACGAGCGGCAACTGAGCGAGCGAGCACCGACCTTGAGTATATATACAGCGCGACGGCGCATGCACTGTCAGCTGTCGAATGTTCGAGAAGGGAGAGAAGCGCAACGGCGCATGCGCGCGCGTCAGCTGCCGATGTTCTCGAAGCGCGACGGCGCATGCGCGCGCGTCAGCTGCCGATGTTCTCGAAGCGTGACGGCGCATGCGCGCTACATTATACAGCTAGCGAATGTTCGTGAAGAGGAGAAGCGCACGCGGTGTGTAGAGGAGGAAGGGTGCACAGATGGTGGAGGAGTGAAGCGCGCGCGGTGTGTAGAGGAGGAAGGGATGCACAGATGGTGGAAGAAGGAGGAGGAAGCTTGCGGACGGCGCCGCACTACAAGCCTCGAGTATTAGATGCTCCGCATCTAAAATTCGGAACTAAGGCCAGGCAGCCGCTAGTCAGAGGGAAAATAATGCTATAGTATGCGTGTGAGCGGCTTAGTAAGAGCTAAAGTGGCGTCACCTTGTGCCACCCACAGCAAGCGAGCTTCTTCGCAAGAGGTGAAGAGGGGTCGGCCCCCCACTCCCACCTCTCCTCAGCTCTGGCTGGCGAAAACGTGGGGAGGGAGGGAGATAGCCCAGCCGTGCCGCCCCCTCCCCCCAATGCACCGCCCCTGTATGCTAGCTCGCGCAACATTATGGCCACACGCACGTAGAATGACGCAATCGACGATTCCCGCCACGACAGCATCGGCGCTCCAAGATGAAGGATAGAACCTTAGTGGTGCCTCAAAGCGTAAAGCACTTGACGGTACTTACCTCGGGTAGAAGACCCTTCGCGCCAGCGCTGCACAGTCCCTTACGCACCTTGGCCAGCTCGGTGTCCGGCGGCGCACGTGAACTCCCGGTCGCCGGCACTACGTTGCTGATCGAGGATCCAGTCTCGAGGCGTTCGAGAAAGTGAGTGAAAGTTAGGGTTCCCCTATTGCACTCCAGCACAAAATGCGCCGATGATGTCTGGAGCCAGTTTCAAATTGCAGCACTTCTTATAAGTAGTTCCCAACTCGGCACACTCACTTGAAGGCCGACCACACGCAAGTGCGAGCCGAACCGCAGCCAGCCCTCAACGTTCTGGCAGCCTTCGATCGCGGAGCGATACCTTATTCGACGCCGTTCTTATCAACCATTACTCGCAGCCGGCTGATCCCATTGATAACGCGGATAGACCGTCACTGTGACTAGCTAGTCAATCACGGAAAGCACAGGCACGGCCGCTATAGGGAAACGCATCCAGTGGTGGTCGCATTGGCGTCGCAAAAAGACATCGCTCCGTTGGCGGGGTCTCGGGGTGCTGCTCTATATAGACAGTCTAATTTTGCTATCTTGTCAAATTTCGTAATCACGGCATTTTAGGCCAATAAAAGGCGCCATAGCCACTCTCTGAAACATGTTAAGTCGTTCAGTGGCGAAAGTTAACCATGCCTAGGATAGCATCCTCGGTTTTATGGCAGATGCGCAAGCAATGGCCGCTTCGGGGTGGGCGGCGCTCACTACATAGTAAGCGGGAATTTATCGGCGGAGGAGCCCCATTTCCTACGCACCAGGTAGAGTGAATAAAAAAAAAGTGGCTCTTAAACGGAACATTCGAATGTACGAACCTCATTTTCCAGGCGCTTCAAGAGCTTCAGTGCACTGAGCTACACAAATGTGCTTGAGCAACTGTTCAGCAGTAGCAAAACTTGAGATTGTACATGCTATTACCAGAGGCTTATGTTCGTCGCCCAAATAAACAGTTGTCCTTACCGTTACTTCAGTCATAGGTATCGGTACAGAAGGCTTATGACAGCGTAGAAGAGCGCCAACTTATATTAGTACTAAAAGCATCGTCCTCGAAGTGCGTCATGACGAAGTTTGGAACATGCCGCCTTTTTGCTGAGCTTTGCGTGCACGGGACAATCTTGTACCATTATGTGAGATACGCGTTGCGTATCACCTTCGCACGGCGTACGGTTGTTGCGATGAACTGGGTATTTCATATCCTCTCCGTACATGGACGATAACTGTGAACGGCGCAGAAGGATATGTACTCTGACCCCAAGCATATCTTTTCACGACTCGCGTGTTGAGCCAGAGAGAGTGCATTCTTAAGAACGGCCACATACGTTGTGATGGCGGAAGTACTTCCCTACCCGATCTTTTCTTCGGCTGCCTGCATGTCCCCAACAGAAACGCGCGTCTTCGTGATGTTACACTTTGTACAGCGTACATTACTTTTTTATTCTTTCTTGCTATAAGTTATCGATTTCTCTAAAAGACTGAGAAACACTTGAACAGGGGGTACATGAATCAATATTTCGACTCGTGGTCGTGTCTGCAAGGCACCGGGAAGTCGCAAGATCGAATCTGGCCGCTCTGCAATGAAGGCCGAAATTCCACAGGCCCATGAACTTAGGTCCATGTTAGACAACACCAGATGGTCAAAACTTTTGGAGTCTTCCGCAAAGGCGTTCCTCGTAATTATGCCATGTTTTTATTTGTTTTTTTTTACATAAACCCCAATCATCATAGGTCTTCTTGGGGGCGTGAACTGTCCAAATCACAACTGCTGCCTTAAAGAACACATGACTAGCTGTTCAAACGTCGATGCAAGCGACACGCCCCGCTCAATGACTCGCGTTTTATCATGGTTAGGGAACGCGCAATGGCTCGTCCCTTCCAAGACGAGAGACAGGGACCGTTACACGTACGATTAAATATACGTCGTACTCCGAATGCCGCGTCCAAACCTGCCAGGCAAGGTATATAAAGGGCAAAATATGACTAACGTTCCTGCTCACGCGCGTTGTACGTGTTCCAAGTGACAGCGCCCAAATTTTTTAGTTACGTCGCGCACCCGGTCTACACGTCCCCACACCGCTGTTACGTAAAAACCCGCGGGGCCGCCGCATTACAACGCATATTCGATGCACGTCACTTGGCGCATTCGAGCTTTTTTATACAAGCGTGAAACCACGCAAGTGTGCGTTGTGAAATCGATTCGAAGCGACATTACACATTCGAAGGCACCGGGCGCGCGCGTCCGTCATGCAACGCCCTCTTGCGTCACGAGCTTCATTATCCGCCTACGTCGCGGCGCGTCAGTTACGCGTCAGGCAGACAGATATATTGGCAGTTTTGCAAGGCGGACGCGCGTATAAACGCAAGCGCCCCGCGGGGACGCTGGGCAGGGCACATCGCAGTACTGCTCCCTTCTTTGAAGAGTGACGCGCCAGTGCAGCATCGAGAAGCTACACCACGTTCATTATTCGCAATAGTCCGCGGCAGGCGCCAGGCGAACCCCTACTTTACTGATGTAAGACACGATTTTGTTGCCCATTCAGACAAATGCAGCAAAACAATGTCACCAGAGTAGGGAGTTTATTCGAAATTTAGTTTTTTTTTTTTTGGAGGGGGCGAGGGGGTGTTGACACAGATCGCTAGAGGATGCGAGAAAGTGGGGGGGTCTATGAGTGTATTAGCCATAGAGCCAGCTTTTAAGCACACCATGGAAACAAGGCGGAAGGGAACAGCTACTCCCCCCCCCCCCCCCCCTTTGCACCTACCCCTGCTAAACAGTTGTGTCAGTATGGCCTTTTTAATGAAAAAAAAATAACATAGAAAGTTTATATTTCTGCCACGGAGTTGTATAGCTGTTGCTGCATTTTTTGGGCTGCCATTTAAATATATATTTGTGCATTGTCAATGCATGGAACAGGTTAACATGTTCAAAGATGAAAGATGTTTGCGTGTTAACCATTGTAAATCAGTTTATGATGGTTACAGAGCTCAATATGACAACGTTCTATGTCATACGCCACTATATTGTACATCTGTGATTCGCCACATTCAGGATTACATATCAGAGTTTGCCCTTGTAAACTTCTCAGTGCTTGCAGTTTGAGCATAATGCTGTCATACATGGCCAATTCATTTCGGCTTCTAACAGTCCTAAAAGAAGTCTCTAGTGGGCCAGTATAGCCACGCATTCTGCAAGGACATTTCTTTGGCACAGCTGCTGGTGCTGCAGCAACTTGGAAATAGAATAAGTCTAGACTAACTCCGCTTTAGTTCTTCCACCTAAGTTTTTGTGCATCTCTTCCAGAGTTGTTCATATTAACGAAGCTCAACATTTCCAACTTCGTACAGTTAGTCCCGGCTTCCTTGTCAGCTTACATGCCATTTACAAAGTGGGCATATATTGAAAACATGTGCCGTGCATGCAACACCACCTGCAGTGTACTGGGAATGGCGCTTATACGAACCACCTGGCTTGACAAAAAAATCTCGCATGTGCATGGAATGGAAAAGAAAAGGCAGGCCTAGTGTCATGGTTTCAACCAGTGTTGTCAAAAATTAAGCCAGTGCTGATGTTCATTTGTTGCAAACATTTAGCTAGCGACAAGGAGAGCCTGTTACCGAGGTGATCGCATTGCCATGGCTTGTTTTTCTACAGAGCTGATGATGGACGGAATATATGACGGTTGTTAATTGAAGGTTGCCGAAGGTGGAGACTCCGAAGCCACTGTTGTGTGTCTGTGTATTGTGGACCTACAGAACTTGCAATTGCAAGTTGGGGACGTCTCCACACTCTGAACAGATGCAGTTTCCACGAAACTAGAATGTTGCATGCAAGTGCTCAGGACTTTCAAAGAAGCACAGTGTGTCCCTCACCAATGAAATTCCCGCAGCCAGATTAAATACCTGTGAGCTGGTGCTTCTGCCCAGCAGATGTCAGACTTCCAAGTTATAAGCGCGAATTCACACAAAATTTCTCGCCTCCAGATTACAACAGATTCAAGCCAAGTAAATGTTGAATTACAATGAAACTACAAATGCAGAGCTCTTAAATCTTGAACACCTAGAACAGCCAAGCACTAGAATGCGTATCAACTGCACTGGTCAGAATGGAGACGTCGCCACCTCGGTAATAAAAAAAATGTTGGTGTAGTGTTCAATTTTGCGTCATTAGCACTAAAGCTGTTTGTATGTGTGTGCAGCATAACCCTTGAGTGACATATGCATGTTTTTTCCCAACCTATAAGTTCCTTGGAAAGGAAACAGTGACCAGTTGTGTATTTTTGTAATGTGCCACAATGCAGCAAAGAAGAAAAAAAAAAGATGTTTTGAACACAGCACCTCTTCTGTCTCTTTCACATAAGAATGGCTGCACCACTGAAATGACACCAGTAGTTCAATTCAGACAGCAAACTTGTGTATGTTTCACATGCATATATATTTTCTCCCATACTGAATATCTGCAAAACAGGTACATAGTGTCTCCGTGGCTCGAGACAAACAGCGGAGCCTACACTTGCAGAGCGCAAGAAAAAACAGTTCATCGAATGTTTAAACTATGGGGAAACACTTTACACGCACAAACAAAAGTGTCAACAAACAGCAGATGACATTTTTCCAAACAAGTCTCATAAATAGCAGAAGTCTCTGGCTGCAATATGTGTAAATAACTGCGGTCAATGACCAAGCAACCGCGTCAATTGAGCCTGAAAAGACGAGCCAAGATCATTGATGTGCGCCCCCAACTTTCGTCAACAGGAGCCAAAAACTTTGCCGACATATTGCACAACCCTCATACACTGCACTTTCAAGGTCGGCCACACGAACAGGGCAATCAAAAGGCGAAATATCATCCAAGAAGCAGCTACTACAATCACTGCATATAAGAGACTGGATATTCAGGAAGTGGTAACTAGAATAACGAAGCCAATTGCATGCAGAACAGTACAACATTGCTGGAAAAAAAAAAAGAATGTTGCACAATACAAATGCATCACAACCAAATTGACTCTCGATGACTGCCTACCTGTCATGTACAGTACATAAAAAAGTGGCATACAATATCTTCCAGAAAGTGGACATGAGAGTTGCAAGAATGCTGCAATAAACGTAGCATCCGAAAAGACTGATAACAGATGCAAAGTGAAGTTAAATTGCACATTTTGTTGCAGGTTCAAGCAACTTACCCATTTTCTCTAGCAGCAAGCATTTACTGCACACAAATGCATTGGAGGAAAAAAAAAAGAAGCGAAAAGCAGTAGCAACACTGCAGATGGGTTGTGACAATTTTCTATCTCCACACGCAGAAATACGTCGAAGGAGAAAATGCAGAAGGATGGACAAAAAAAAAAAAAAACATGAAACAATGATGCTGGTATGTTCATACATCTAATGGCTGAGACAGCCTTTATAAAGCCTTTACATGAAAAGACTAGAATTGGTCAATTGCATGATTATGAACCTAGTTATAAAAACAACGTTGGAGAAGGAGTATTCTTTCCAAACTAAATTAAACAGGGGCAAAAGAGATTTCATTACAAAAAGTAATGAGTGAGATTAAACCATAACTTTTTAGTTTTTATCCTCAAATCGCAATGCCCATGATCATAACAGAGACATTACAGCTGAACAATGACGTGTATCTAGACAGATTGCATGCAGCGAGAGTCAACAATAGTTACCCAAGCCCAGTGTGCACGTCTAGTGCAACACAGCACGCCTCTTGTTTGACAAGCACAGCATAAACGTGCAATGAAACTTCACAGCCAATAATCATTAATATACAATCGTTCTGCAATGGTTTTAACTTGCCTATACTGGAGACAAATGCTTCAGAGTTACCTTTATTTCAGTGTCTACCAAAGTTCATATTAAACACTCTGCAAGCACAAAGTATAGCCCACAAAATGCAACAAAATTGGTGCAAGATGCTCTGACTTGCCTTACCCACAACACTAGTGACTAAACAGCTGACTTAGTGCTTCTCAAGTGCAACAAAAAATTTTCACTAATCTCTTTCACATCCCTCCAATGTTGCAACCACTGTATTTTAAAGGTCTAGCACTTGTAACCCTGCAAACAGATGAACAATGCGTCGATGACTAGACTGTGCACGCTTTGCTTCTAGCGATGCTGCCGTGGTAGCTAGAGAACATGAGAAGCCTCGAAAACACTCACGTCCATCTATTGCCAGACCAGATTACACTCTCTTAAAATTTAAACTACTGCAACGCACAGCATCCCCAGGACATTTCAAGTAAGGTTGTCGTCAGCAGCGGTATATTTAAAGGAGTCTTGAATCATTCTTTGTGCTTGGTGAAAAAAAAACCACACCAGCGGAAACGAGGCAGTGCTTCAAACAGGTCAGCGAAATCTTGCAGTCAAGCACAGCACGATGTATTTGCAAGTAGAGCATGAAGCTGCCATTTTCTCAGTGGCTTTGTTACAGATCTCTCTGACGAACACCAGATGACATGCTATATGAAACGCTGACATGCTATATTACATGCTAGAGACCTGAGCTCACTCTGTTTGGAGCTGTTTGACGTCGAACGCCAGATGATATGCAACAGCTGACATAAATCGCAAGCAGTGTTTGGATCAGATGCACTCCTTGCCACAAGGTGTCACCACGTGCCAGCTATGTGCTCCAAAGCCTGCTACCATTGTCACACCGTAGCTGATCATGCACTCTAGAATATCAACAGGTCAGAGCGACCATGTGTTCATCACATGTGGTCAAGGTCGTGAAGTGCACTGACGTTACTTTTTTCTCCCATGCAGTTCCTCCCTGTATAACTTCCTGTACGCTCGTTAGGACGAGGGAAGAGAGAAGCTGCTAAAAAAGTGTGACATATCTCTGAAACTCCACTTGTTGCCATCGCATTTTAAACTTTTGTGGCAATTAATTTGTGAGGTAACAAATTCCACTACTCAGGTCGTAACGCCAATTAGTAGGAAGAGTGGTTCCGAGCCTCTTCATGGACCAGTGCGACGTAGCTGTGAAAAGTGGCTGTGCTTCGACATAACAGTGCTTAATTACATTGCAGCCTTTCATTTTTATCTGAAATCTGCACTGCTGTGAATAAAGCAACATCTACATCATACCTTGTATATTTCAATGTAAAGGTGACCCCTGGACGCCTCATGTTTTGTCAATTGCCTTGAAGACCAACTCATGAAGCGACTCTTCCGGAGCTTGCCATGAATGACGTAGTTAGGGGGCCTGGCTTTGTATTATATTGTTCAGCGGCGTAAAGGTGAGCACCGCAACTTTCAATGCCACTGTGATGAAGTACTGATAAACAACGTACAGTAATTATCTAAAGGGCATTGTTACCACACATTATATGGGGAATATCGTAAGCAGTATGCATCTTGGAAGCTTGTAGCACCGGAAGCCATGAAGGAAGCATTAATCCAATAAGGATCAGGTTGGCACTTCATTCATTCAGGTGTGAGCACTAAACAAATTTATCACATACAGTAAAAGATCATCGCGAGATCAATGCAACCCTTATCGAGCTAGACAGAACTCATGGCTATGCCTTGCCCAATCAGCCCACATCAAATTTAAGGTGTACAGCGGCACAGACTACCCTGAAGTTGTAGGTTGATGTCTGGACTAGCCTATATGCTTGACGTGTAGCTTCTGATCCATTCATCAGCACTGGCAATCTCAGGTGTACACTTGCTGAAAAACTCCTCCGCTCCCCTTAAGCACTAAATGAAGGCTTCTACAAGTGAAGCGTACTGGCACTGCATGTGTCATGTTTGTAACAACTTAGCATTGTCTAAAAGACCCACCTCAGTGTTTAGAAGGTTATGTGAACAGCTATTACAAAACCCGAAACAGGTGGTAGTTTCAATGCCTAGTAACAGGGAGCTGCTTTGTCGATGCATCAATGGAGTAACTGCTGCATTCCAAAATTTAGCCCACATTACAGCAACAACAAAGACAGACAGACCAATTTACAGCACTCCACTACAACAGTCCTCACAAATAACAGTGCAGCCTTCCAATACAAAACTATCACTATATTCTCGAAGGAAGTGATGTCTGCGAAAAGACCAAAGCACTCCTGCTAAAATGCTATGCTGATTGCTAGACATTTAGTGACTGTTCTTAACGACGTGTGTCACATACCTAATGAACACACATGAAACCGCAAGCCAAGAACAGTACAGCACTGAACAAAGTTGCACAAGAACAATTGTGCCTACGTTCATATAAGTTAAACCGCATAATTAACGGCGCAGTGGTTCAGAGATTTTCCGCACATTTCGACATTTCTGTACCACTCCTATGGTGTGCATTTGAGCAACCTTGACTCCTGACGATACAAGCATTCTAATTATATGCAACTACAAGATTTCAAAAACAGAGCAGAAGAGATGTGTAACGAAGCGGTATCCGACACAGCTTCAATGTAAATAATGTGACCTGCCTTCGCAAACTTGTAAGGGCAAGGAACCTGTATTAATTCATCAGACAACTTGCATGGGCAAGTACACACGCAAAGAGGGTGGCCTATAGAGGCTTTGAAGTTATTTGCACTTTCCGGCAAACTTCGATTAACACTAAAGAAAGAGAAAATATCAACCCTGTCTGGACACAGCGACAGTGCAACTGCCAACTTAATGAGGCATCGCCTACACACAGTATAACATTAAATTGCAAGCAAGCTAGTGTACAAACGCATTCAAGTGACAATTCATGCCACTATTACAAAAACGGAGTGCCTCAACAGGAAGTTACATAATTCGTCACAGATATCCTATACTCGGGGACAATGTTTCTTGGCAGCACTGCGAAATCCACAGAATCAAAGTGCATGCCTGCTACCCTGCCAAAAAACAGTCCTCAAGTTTCCTGTTAATTTTCTCAGTTGCCCTGCTGAAATAAATGCTCCTCTATTCATTATGAGACTCAGGACAGTCGTGGGAAGTGGAAGATAAAATACAGTTATTGCTCACTTTGCAAGAATGCCTTCCATTTCTTTCCATTTCTCAGACAGCACTAGCACTTCAGCACACACTTTTTCCAAATAAACACTGCGTCCATGACATGGTGTGTCAATGGACGGCTACAAACAGGTTTTCCAAGAAAAATGTACCAGTAATACGACGCTTAAAACACAATCTGACCAATCTAGATCTTTCTCCAATTCACATTTTTCGTGCACATAATTTTCTCAACACAATAATGCGAGCGAGCACAACAGAAATCAGGCCTAGAGCTGTGATACTTGCAGAGAAACATGAATGTGCGGAAGCCTTGCCTCCGCAGCTGTAGCCTTCAGGCGACTGTCGAAACAAGTTGTCCCCAAGTACAGATGAACTGCACTGTACAAGCAAAACTAAGATACGTTGCAAGCCGACAGTGCATACCTAAGAGTGCCATGTTTAAGAAAAAAATCTTCACTTCAGATGACAAAAAAAAAAACAAAGAGAGATTTGTCGATAAACTGCAACATTTGGTGGATTGATCGAGAGAGGCTCTCATGACTTGTGAGGCAAATCACAAAGTTGTATCTAATAAGAAAATTCCACAAACTAAATCCTAAAGAAGTTCTTTCAAGGCACTCTCTTGCCAAACTGAAGTTATAAAGTAGCCATTCATGAGTTGATTTTCATATTATGTTCAGTTTCGAGGTATAGTGCTAGTGGACTGAAACACAAAAATTTAGTGCTAAGTAATGCACAAATGCTCGTTACCAGCATCTTCACTACCTCGCATATCTATGTAGTTATGAGTCGAACACTTATGCAAAGCCAACATTACCGGCCAGATCCACAGCGACATGGTGGTTTTTTCAATGAGTGCTCAGAGCAGCTGTTATCAGCTGTTATGCTATAAAAATTGATGTCGAATTTCACTCTGAGCGCTGCACATGTCCACAAAGTGTGAAAGACGCGAGGACATCACCACACTTGACGGGCATTGCATGGAGTGGAGGAACTTCATTTTTTAATTTTTTTCAGGAGTGTGTGGGAAAATGTTAGCTCGAAAACTGTAATTTACCGAAATAAAACATTGCGACTAGCTACTCAAGCAATGTTAAAATCTACAAGTAACCAATTTGAGCTTTTCAAATGTTGAATTCAGGCATTTTCTTCGAAACTTTTCTTTAGGGGAAAAAAAGAAAAGGAAAAGGGAAATGGGAGAGAAATAATGTGGGCTGTACACCACAAATCAGTGAATCTCGTCAAAAGTCAAATACAAGCAAAAAAGTTGAACAACAACGTCTTCAACACTATTTCTATACAGTCGCCAACCGATAATTCGGACATGCTCAATAATTCGGGCATGCTCGGTAATTCGGGCATGCTCGGTAATTCGGACATGCTCGGTAATTCGGACACGCTCGGTAATTCGGACACGCTCGGTAATTCGGACACGCTCGGTAATTCGCGCGCGTAATTCGGACCGTCGAATTCGGACACGCTCGGTAATTCGGACACGCTCGGTAATTCGGACACGCTCGGTAATTCGGACACGCTCGGTAATTCGGACACGCTCGGTAATTCGGACACGCTCGGTAATTCGGACACGCTCGGTAATTCGGACAGTCGCGCGGCACCGCCGATGGTCCAATAGCAGTAATGTGTAAAGACGACCGATATTTCAGACAGCTGCCAGATCTACATTCGATAATTCGGACCCTGCCCGACTGTCGCGCACGCCGAATCGGCAGCCATTATCTCCTCCGGCACTCAAACCATACAAAGTATGGCCTCAGAGATCAAAACGAAAGCTAATTGGCAATCTATGAGGCTTTATTTCCATCGCAACTTTATGTCTCGGAGATTTGTACTTGAAAATGCTGATTTTGGAAGCACGGCTCAACTGTGGGGGATCGTATCGACATCGCGATCATCCCACATTCCCGTTCCTGTATACCTTCGCCACCCTCGCTATGCGGCGCAGCTGTGCGGCTATCGCCGCCATTCTGTCACAGGTGTGTGCGGTACAGCGTTTTGCTGAATTCTGCGCGCGTTCATATTTGTTTTGAGACTTGCTTTATTTTACGTCCAGCTGTCTCACAAGATCTGAAGTTAAATGGCACCAACGGTGCCCTCACAGCCAGCGCTGAAGGCCACGTCGACGAAACGCAGCAGATATACAACGCTAACCATAGCAAAGGAAGCAGCCATCATTCAGCTAGTGCTCAGTGGTCGTCCGCAAGTCCAAGTTGCTCGAGAGTTCTACATTTCGAAGGAAACCATATCGGACTACATGAAGAATAAGGACAAGATTTTAGATAAGGACAAGAATAAGGACAAGCGTTGAGCATTTGGCTTAACGCTACCGTCGCTCAACGAATTCCCGTTTCTGGCCACCTCTTGAAGCAAAAGGCCGAGACATTGGCACTTCGCCTTGGCATTGATTGATAGATTTAAGTTCAGCGATGGCTGGCTTCGGAACTTTAAAAAGCGGTACGACCTTGTTTTCAAAAAAATGTGTGGTGAGAGCGGTGCCGTGGATAGAACACTGGTAGCGAACTACCGCGGTGGAAAGTTGGTAGAGCTGCTTCGGCGCTACTCTGCTGACGACACCTTCAACCTTGATGAAACCGGGCTTTTCTATAAGCTACTACCAGAGAAGACACTCGCCCGTTCTGGAGAACCTTGCCACGGAGGTAAACTCAGCAAGAAACGAGTCACTGTCGTTGTCTGCTGCAACGCTTCTGGCACGGAAAAGCTCCCGCTTCTGGTAATCGGGAAATCGAAAAACCCTCGATGCTTTAAGGGGAAAAAAAATCTGCCTGTTTGGTACGAAGCCAATACGAAGTCGTGGGTCGCGCAGAAGCTGTTCGCAGAGTATGTCGGAAAATTGGACCGAAAGTTTGTATTGCAAAAGCGCAAGGTCCTTTTGTTCGTAGATAACTGTACTGCCCACGCGCCGATTAGCTGTCTGAAAGCCATCGAGCTAGAATATCTGCTGCTGAATACGACCAGTATTCTGCAACCTATGGACCAACGTATCATTAAGAATTTGAAGGTGCTGTATCGTTCACGCATGCTGCAGCGCGTGTTTCTCTGCTTAGAGAGCCAGATAAAATACAACGTTGATTTGATGTCAGCCGTGAGCATGCTTGCTGATGCCTAAAAAGGTAGTGTCGGCAGGCACGACCAGCAACTGTTTCCGGCACGCAGGATTTACGTTGCATAGTGAGCCCGACACCGCCGACACTGCAGGCAAAGAACCCGACAATGCAACTGAAGAGCCGGACCTGCCGCCCAGCGCATCGAGCTCAGGTGCGGACGTTATCAACGACCTGCGAGGCTGTGGTGCGCCGATTCCCGACACTGTTACGGTTGAAGACTTTGCAAACGTCAGCAGTGCAGTGTCGTCGTGTGCCGAATTGAATGACAACGACATAATTGAGCAGGTTTTGCAACCACCAAACAGCGGTTTTGACTCTGACGATGATGACGCGCCGTGTGCTCCAGAGCCGCCGCATGCGGACTTGTCTCGAGCCCTCGCTGTTCTTTCGTCGTCGTACAGCGATCGTATCACACTGGCGGAGATACAGGCGGACTTGCGTGCACGTAAGCGGGAGTGCATGCAGCAACGCATTAACGACTTTTTTCGGCCACCGGTAGACTGAAGTGTCAATAAACGAATTTTTTTTTTATTCTGACGCATTCGTTTTTTCGGACTTTCGATAATTCGGACTTATTTGCGTTCCCCGTGGAGTCCGAATTATCGGTCGTCGACTGTACAAGCGTGCAATATGCACACAAAAAAAAATGTTTGTGAGGCATGCTTAAAAAATACAATGGAACAATACACTCGCATATGCTACTCCCAAGGTTTTAATATACAGCAGCTGAAATTCCCCTTAATGCCAGAAGGGCACACAACTTACCAACCACCGTCATTCATCAGTGGTAGTGACCCAACAGTGTTTAAGTGCTCCTGAAAACAGGTATCTGCAATGAAAGCCCACAGACTAACATTTCACAAAGTTGGTCTGTGGGTAACTCGAGTCACCATGCTGGGTACGAAACAGCCCTAAAATGATGACAGACATAAGGGCAAGAAAAATGAGTGCTGTCATTCTCAGGCCTGGCATTATCCGTTTAACATCGTTCAGAGAACATTTCATAGTTAGGTACGAGCATTAGGCTAGGCATTGTACAGGCGATTCTTAATTGACAAAGTCGGCGTCTCGATCTACATTGAACTGAACACACCATTTCATGAAAGATTTAGAGTTCCATTGTAAAAAGCCACTATCACTAAAACTTCTTCACAGTAACAGCTGATGCACATTACCATTAGGCTGATCCATATACAAAACATTGGAACAGATTCATTCACTAGTTGGCATTTGTTATCGTCAAACGTCACTATAACAAATCTGGATGTAACAAGGCATCAATTGTAACGAAGTAAATGAGAAACAAGTCTTGCAACAGCTATAATGCTAGGAGTGAACCTCTTATGACGAATTTTCGAATATAAAGAACTTATTTTCATGTAATATGCAACCTTGTTATAATGAGGTTTGAGTGTAATTCAAAGGAGTACAAAACTATGAAATGAGTTCGTGCAAGAACATGGGATGGTGGCTCCCATCGACAGGAGTTAATGTTATCAATACATGACATTAACTTTACGAGAAAGATGTTACACAAGTCGTTGCTTCTCTTGACATGCCCCCGAAGGCCTCTGGAGGACTTAAAAGCCCCCTTTTAGAGAAACACTCCACCAAGAGCACAGAATTCATTTCGAAACATGACACAGGTTCATTGCAGGAAGATAAGCACAAACATTCACAGAACCAGACATATCAGTGCTCGTTCCTTCACTACAAGGACAGACAGTCTGAAAAGGTACAACAATGTGACTGCCCAAAACTAACAAGACTTCCTCCAACAAGTGCACACATTATGGTTGCACCAACGAAAACAAGGTGACTTAGTTAACTGTAGCAATAATTGCGTAAGTTTCATTTATCTGCACCTGCCGGTACCACTGCACATCGAAATGCTCACACATGGAGTCAATATAAACTTGCCTCCACAAGATGCAACAGCGAAACTTCCAAGTCTCTGGACAGGACTGGGAGCCCTACTGACCGAAGCCTATCTCTACAATCAAAACTAGTGATAAGAGAAAAAAAAATTTATCACTGTACTTTCACAGCACTGTCACTGCAAACTCACTAGCTGAACAAGGAAGAAAAAAGTATTATACTGCCTTGGCTTTTAATTCTTTCGTAAGTTTGTTTACGGTTCACCTTCTACAGAAGGGACACCTTCACCAGCATGTCGAGCTGCATCGCACGCTGTGTACTGTGCAAAAGGCCGTAGAAATCGTTCCCAGCAGAAAGTGACATCGTTTAAACAACAGACCTCTGGTAGGCTTTTCATATCCTCCATGGGACTGTCACATGCCCATGTGTACTTGTTCTTCAAAGCCTTCAACAAGAGGCTATAGGAAACAAGAGAAACAAACAACACTAAAACCTGAAGCCTGACATTGAGAAAACCTAAACTTTACTCTGTCTTGCAACAATTTACAGACACCGGCGAAAGCCTAGCTGCCCTACATTTGTTCCGAGAAAGTTTCTGACCAGCAGCACAAACTTGACGAACTCGGGCAGTAGCGTGGCCCCACCTGGCCAGCACAACAGCCGAACTAACGCTGCCCTACGGCCAAACACGACAAAGCCTTGGACGGGCAAACGAGAGGGAAAGGTCAACTAGGAAAAAAAAAATTGAAAATAGATGACGCACGCTCAGGAATGAGATGATGTGGCAGCATCCCCGGATCCGCGCACGCAAAGCAGGGAGCGGCAGGCGTGCGTGAATGCTTGCCACCGTTCGCTGGATGCCTTCCTGCGGGCGGCCCGCCGCAGCAGGAACTGTCGCTCCTTCTCCCGGCGCCGGATCTCACGAACCAACGTGTGGAACACGTCGTCCACAAAGTGACGCAGCGCAGCCGATGTCTCATAGAAGGGGCAGTTCATTTGTTGCGCCAATGCCTGCCCCTCCTCAGTGGAAACCTGGGAGAAAAAGCATCCGCAGTGCTACACTCAAACCATCGATATAACAAACATTGTTATATCAAATTATTGGTCATAACTATGGCTTCAGGTTGCAGAAGTTTACTTTTCTTAGAATTCTAAGGGTTTTTAGTTGAAGTTTTATTTTTTCGGTTGATATTGCGCTGTTGATAGTAGCTGTCTTTTATAAATATACCATTGTCTGAAATTCAGAGTTCTATAATTCTAATAATTGTTAAGTTTTAATGAACCAAAACCACAAGTGGCAAGTTTCATTGCCTATAGGGGTTGCACAGGGTGCTTCAATATGGTGCCCACAGAGAGCATCAGAGTAGCTGAGCAAATGCACTGCAGTGTTTTTTTGTTGTTTTTTTAACAATGACTCTAACGTTTTTGTAGTCGCACATTATGCACCATCCAGAAGCTTCACAAACTCTGATACGATGCCTCGTTGAAGGCAAAGAGGTCCTGAATTCCAAACACATCAGTTGTTGTGGCGTGAAGGCCTGTAGCGCATCTATCGTTGTGTAAGGACCGCGCCTGCAGAAGTCTCATGTCTGCCAGAATCCACACAAAGTGCAATTCACGTATGACTGGGAAGTCCTGTATAGGAATGGTAGCTTGCTTTTCATCTTCGTGCTAATCGTGCCGGTCCACAAGACGTCCCTTTCGTGAATTGACGTTTGGCGACACAAAGTAATCTCACTGTTCTTTAATGTTCTATACATGTGTGCCATGGTAATGTGTTGGTTACGATTTTCTGCTCTGACCCGAAACGTCGCGTGTTTGATTCCGGCGGCGGCGGTTGCTTTGCGATGTAGGTGGAATGCGAGAGGCCGAGTACTTTGCGATGTCCCAGCACGTTGCCTTCCATTAAAACGTGCCTCACGATCACTATGTGGTTTGTCAACCAAGTGGCATCCATCCAGTGCCCCAAATAGTGTTATAACATTCTGTATTTCCTTTCACATCCTATGTTTTGAGCGAATACTTAGCGATGTAAGATTTCGCTAAGTTATCGCAATGCCGATATCTTTGACTTATTTTTGAAATGAGTCGTAGCTTTGCCACAAAGGCGAAGCAACGAACGCAATAGCTATAAATCAGAAGGTAACGTGCCGAATGGAAAGCAGATCAAAACGTGCCTCGCGTTTGTCACGCACAAATGACGCACGAAACGTACTCACAGGTACAGATGAAGGCGAATAAGCGTCTCATCTCTTACTTCGCTGTGTCTGAAAAGCGCACCCTTTTCCCAAACGTAGACTGTGCAAAGACTGCAGTGACCTTTGTGTGCCCGGTAACTACAGCAGAAATGTTCTAGTGAAAACCCAATGACAGCCAAGACATATATGCAAATGCTATGAGCACTGCTGCTCCACCACTACTCTGATGCTCTAGGAAAAAAATTACGCTGGCGGCGTGACAGTTTAGGGAACTTGTGAATATGATCATGAGAAATGCCGCAATGAAGGGCTCTGGAAAGCCCTTTGTTAAAGGGGCCCTGCAACACTTTTTGAGCATGGTAAGAAAACACTGCAGATCGGTAGTAGAGGCTCCCGACAACACGCGAGCCAAATCTTATAGCGCAGCATGCGGCCTGGAATTCACAATAAATTATCGAAGGCAGCTAAAGATTGCTTTCTCCTCTTTCAACAAATCACAGCAGACGCTCAAGAATCACTTGTAGCAAGCCCACCTATCAGCCAGTGGCTGATTTGAACATTGCGCGCTCAGTCGTTACAGATATCGCCAGGGGAGGCTGCGACTTGTCCACACGTAGGTGTGCAATCACACCGAAAAAGCCGCACATTCGAGAAACAAAAAATGCAAAAGTGCTCAAGGTCCCGAGGCGCGAGTGACGCATTTTCTTTGCCCATGCCACTCTCCCTGCTTAGCTTCCAGCGCTCTCGTCGGGACGAGAGAACGTGATTACAGCGAGCAACAAATCTTAGTAACTCCATTCATACTGGACGGATTTTTAAAATTTTTGCTCCATTTAAATTGTAAGGCAATAGCCTCTTCCAGTGAACTTATTCCATGGTTACTTGAAAAAGTGTGCCAGGGCCTTTTTAAATGTGAGATGGCTGTGGGCTACAAAATACCTATAACATCATATCAGCCAAAGTGGGCTATGTATCAACGACCCTTTAGACCATGTCCTTTGATAAAGAGTTAAACAAAGTCATAATGGTCATTAAAATCCAAGTTTATCGAATAAATACAAATTGTCAGAACTTTTAGCAATGTGTTTGCTGGATCTTTTTATTTATACCAAAACATGGAGCCCTAGTTAAACGATGTAAAAAGACAAACAGTGCCGTGAACAGAAAATATGGTTATAACAATCGTTTGAATACAATGAAAGTACCGTATTTACTCGCATAATCGTTACCCTAGTTTGGTCGCGGAAAATTCAATTTTTTTTAATTCCGCGCATAATAGGCGCACCCCGAACTTGGCCAAGATCAGAAACGATTCTACCCCCCAGCGGTACAGTTGGAACGCGGTCCCCGTACCCTGAAGAAAAAAAGAAGGCAAATCGACGAGCAAATAAAAAAAATTCGAAGTGCAACGACCTAACCAACGTGTTTGTCGAAATAAAACTTGAAAAAAAAAGCGTCCATGAGCGAAAAAAAAAACTGCTGTTTCATCAATTACTGATACCCCCCAAACTGCCGCGCTTTTTGGAGGTCTCGTGTACAACGCCGGGGGCTCGATCGCCATCACCACCATCAGAGAAAAAGAAAGAAACGCCATTTTGCAAGCGGTGTGCGTATGTTGTGGTCGTGTATTGAACCTTTGGTTCCACCATGGGGAAGTACGCGAGCTACACAGCTGGGTTAAACTGAAGGCAGTGCAGTACGCGCTGGAGCACGGCAACCGGGCTGCAAGCAGGCATTTCGGCGTTGGAGAAACCAGTATTTGGTACAGGAGGGACCAAGAAGAAAAACTTAAGGCGACGAAGAAGACACGACGGGCTTTCCGCGGTGCCAAGACCGGCAGGTATCCGAACGTCGAAGAGCAACTGGTCCGGCATATACGGAAGCTACGACAAGACGGCTGTGCTGTGTCGTTGGATATTGTGCAGACTGAGGCGCGCAGAATAGCCCGAGCGCAGGGCATCGGAGCAAAAGAGTTCAAAGCCAGCTCCGGATGGACAACTCGTTTCATGCGGCGCCATGGCCTCGCACTGCGAAGGCGGACCATCTTGTGCCAGCGCTTGCCCGCAGCATATGAGGACAAAGTGGTGGACTTCCACAGTTTTGTTATAAAGCTCCGACAGCAGAAAGACTTCATTTTGTCCCAGATCGGCAACGCTGATCAGACCCCCCTTTGCTTTGATAGGTCGTGGAACACGACAGTGAAGGAGAAAGGTGCACGGAGCGTCATCGTCAGAACGTCTGGCGCTGATAAACGATGCACCGTAATGCTGGCGGTGACAGCGGATGGGCGTAAGCTACCGCCTTACGTTATTTTTAAACGTAAGACGCTCCCAAAGGCAAAATTTCCTCAAGGCATCTACGTCAGAGTCCAGGAAAAAAGCTGGATGAGCGCGGAACTCATGGTGGATTGGGTGAAAACAGTCTGGGGTCGGCGGCCGGGTGGTCTGTTGTTGCCGTCCATGCTTGTCCTGGACAGTTTTCGTGGGCACCTAGTAGACCGCGTACGAGATGAGCTAAAGGAGCTGCGCACAGATCTGGCAGTGATTCCGAGCGGCCTTACATCGATACTGCAGCCTTTGGACGTGTCCTTGAATAAACCTTTCAAGGACAATGTTCGAAGGCTGTACACCACCTGGATGGCTGGAGGACAACATCAGCTGACTACAGGTGGTAAGATTAAGAGGCCGCCTGTGGAAATGCTGTGCGCTTGGATTGTGGAAGCGTGGCAGGCGATCTCCGACGAAGTCGTCAGGAAAAGCTTCAAGAAGACGGGTATCTCGAACGCATTGGATGCGAGTGAGGATGACATGTTGTGGGGTGCGGATGATTCGGACACCGAAAGCGAATCCCCGCTCGGCGAGGATGAATGTGTGATCTCCGACTCGGACTCCGAATAGGGAAAAGGAGGAACAGCTACGACTTTTGTGTAAATAAATTTTACGTGTGTGTGTGCAGTTGACGGCTCTCGCTTGTTCATTAAAAGGTACGTAGGTATGTTTGTTTTATGCTGAATTAATTGGTAAACGATAAAGTCGGCTTTTACTTGACAAGTGTGCAGATTTAAAGCGCGAAAACCGAGTTGAAAAAATTTTCGAAAATTTTACCCCGCGTAATTGGCGCACCCCTAACTTCGAGCCGGATTTTCTGAAAAAAAAGTGCGCCTATTATGCGAGTAAATACGGTATTGTCATCTCAGATATCATTTCTTCATAATGCTTGAGTATACTGGGGGAAACTTGCTAAACAAAGACACTGCTAGATATGTTTATTCGATGGCCCTTGGCGGAGCACGGACCACTTGCCCGAGCGTCAATTCTTTCAGAAAGAAGTCCGAAGAGGACAGCTCATTACACAGTTACAAAGCTAGTCGAGGTAAACAGCGCTAAAAATGAAGACACAGTAAAGGAAAGACACAAGACAAGCACTCTCCTTCCTTTACTCTGTCTTCATTTTTTGTGCTGTTACCTCGACCAGCTGTGAATCGTTACCGATTTGCTCAGTTATGCAATGCTACATGGTTACAAAGCTTCATTACAATTATCCCCAGGTTCGAAAAGGGAGCCAGCCCAGCGACCAAACAGCTTGTCACTAGTGAGTAAGTAATGGTAGGTCTTGAGGCGCTCCCCATTGAGAATGTCATGTCTGAAGATGATTCAGCGAGTTCAATGAAGTATTTAACCAGGGATTTGCACACGGTGACACTAGTAGGGGCCTTCGTATTCGGGCTGTAGTTATGATGAGAGGCCAGTTGCCGTAGTAGGGATTGAGAGTTGTACGAGCGCTCCTGGGGAAAATGCAGGCGCAGCGGCGGTGGTGTCACCTTGAATGATCTTCTGCCGCTTTTGTTCACACAAAGTAAGAACCTCGGCAAGCTCGCAACACTCTTCAGCAAGTCTGGCTGTGGCAGAAACAGGAGCGCACTTAAATCGATGCAACTTTTAGAAGAATTGTGTCACTTATGTGTGACAGGTGCTTCCTATAGAATAGAGAAACCTTGAAACTGAGTAGTGGGTCATTCTCTCTAACACCTTCTAATGGGTCATCATCTTCAGCTTCTTTATGAAAGAATGTTGCTGGGTGGCCTGTGCTCCACTTTTTTGACTGTCGCCAATGTGCACTGTCAAGTGCTGTCCAACAAAACACCTTTACAAAGCAAATAACACTGCGCTAGACAAGCGCAACACTACGGCACACTGATGACAGTATTTAAACCAACCAAGTGCTTCAGAGTCTTCCTCGAGAGGTAGTGCAATCAAATGTGAAACGGTAGCCAAAATTTATTAGGAGTTATTTTCATCAAAAGGTAGCTTTACTTAACATAAAAGCAAAGAGCAAAACAAAAGGACAAGAAGATGGGATGGGTGTCTTGTCTCTCTTGTCCTGTGTTTCTTGTGCTCTGCTTTTATTCTAAGACTATGAATTAACTCGTACAGCAAAGCATTCTATTAGTTTGACTTAGAGAATTTGGCCAAAGGAGCAGGACAGTGATGAGAGACCTGCCCTCCCCCTTTAAAGACTGTCTCTATGCTGTGCCATCGAGCTGAAGTTCATGCTCAGACATATGTTTCTGTCTGCCTTGAGGCACACCTACACATACAGGACACCAATGCTTCTTCGAAGCATACTGGCAAATCTGTTTACAGATTGAGCAGCAAGTTTTTGATGGATGCCCAAGACTTGGATTCGAAAGTGGCACGAACAAAAAGGGATCCTCAACTGAAAGTCAACCAATAAAAGTTACCACGGGTGAAACCCAGGAAGCTATCCGGACCTCAAAGACGAGCTTGCTGATTTCTATTAAGTAAATACCTTTGGTCGCCATGCTCATGCCGAGTGAGGCTCGTTAGTATAGAACCTTGATTTGACACGTGACTGACGCCTATCGATAAGCAACTTTTTTAGTTAGTGTAATCTTGATCACAGAATTGAAGAAAGAAAGGTTCTCACTTTCGAAAGCATGCAGATATTTGCCAGGAGTTCCTGGCTGCTTCTGTGAACCTTTACTCTTTTCAGCGATTTGTGCCAACACTCCATCACTAGAATGTACAATTGTAAGGGCGAGCTGCAAACACAAACCAAACATGGTGGCACCTAGTTTCGCCTGCTGACCCTACGAAGAAAGGAAAAAACATAAAGCCAATATCGCCCTGCCGTTCGAAAATTTCGAAACCTGTGTCAATGAAATGTTGCATTGCACAGCTGATGGGTACAAGTTGCCTCCATATTAGATTTTAAAACAGAAGCCTCCGCTGAAAGTGCTCCTGTTCTTGCGAGCAGCGGTAGTAACATGGAAAAAATAAATTAGTGAAGGTCCCCAACAATATTGCCGACCAGACTGACTGCAAGAGGCGAGAGAGATGCGAAGCCAAACTAAGTGGAAGCTCGGTATAACGAACTTCAAGGGACCGTGGCGATTTGTGCATTATTTTGGAAGGTGGTTATAGTGAAAGCCCAAAAATTAACCATAAATACTGGTACTTATTTTTCACCGACTAAACCGACTTAACTTTACAACAGTGATTCCTTGAACTCGTTTTTCACGATAAAAGATAAATGCACAAGTGAACACTGAAAAATGCACGTTTCCTTAAAGAAGTCTGCGATTTTTTTTTTTACTTGTGCAGCACAAACTTTGCAGCGCGAAGGCCTCCAGCTCATCCACATTCTCCACTTTCTTCTTAGGGAAAACTGCTTCCGCCTCATCGTCGCAAGAAGAGATGAACTCATTGCAGTAGCACCGCAGTAGCAGTAGCACCGTAACCCCGACTTGCTTTGCGGACGCGATAAGTAATCACCGAAATACGACTGACAAGACCTCCTCAGAGAACACTTATACCCCTTTGGCCTCCTAGATCACATGTAGAAGTGACAAAGATAAAAACCTAAAGCGTCGCAGCTTTCATCGCCTCTTTCAAAGAAAAGAAAAAGCTAAAAAAAAAGAAAATTCCTCGCGTTTCATTTTCTGCTCCCTCGCTGTTTCGGGTTTTTCCGAGCCCATGCTTCCCGCTCCGCAACTCCCACTTTGCCCTCTGCCTCGCTGACCTTGCCCTCCCGTGTTGCCCTCGCCCCTCATCTAGGTCCTTGTAACGCCTCGTCTACCTGCAGCGTCGGCGTTTCAATAAAAATAAAGAAAACGAAAGTCGTCCTTTTGTTTGTTTTTTTCCCCTCCTCACCGTTGCGCGTCTTCCAAGAAGCAAGGCGTTCATTCGATGAGTAGTCTGCTTGGGTACCGCTCCGGTGGTCGCGACGAATTTCAGAACATAAGTTCGTAGTACTGAGGCGTTAATATAACACGGAACTAAATTGGCACTCATTATTCTGAAAAGTACGGTATTCTGAAGTACATAGTAGTGAAATCATTTTACAATGAAACTATTAGCAGTCGTCGTGGGATTTTTTAAAAGTTCGTTAATCTAAAAAGTTTGTTAAAGTGGTGTTTATTCTACAGAAATTTTACTGTACTTAAAAGTGTTGTTGGTACAGGCTACACTTTCGCCAGACAGCGCAAAAATGAGGGGACAGAAACACAAAAAATACCGCTGTACTACCAACAAATGTGTTTATTTGAGCAAACATGAATGAATATGCTTCAACACATGCCAGGAAGGGGAGAAAGATTTGAGAAGGCGCATGCACCCTACCCTATACAGTGGACTCCCATTAAATGAAACTCGATTAAACGGAAAAGCCGCACAAACGAAACTATCTAGGCTTATTTGGTTGGTCTCCTATATATTTAGAGATAAAAATTTTCGGTTAATCGGAACACTTTTTTTGGCTTACATCGGTTAAATGAAACTAAAACGAGCGAAATCTATGAATAGCGGAAGTGGCAATGGCAGTCTAGCAACCATGAAGCAAATGACAAAGCTAGCCTAGCCAAGCCAATCCATTCATTGCACATGTCCGCGCTCGCCGAGCAACAATCGACGTCTCGTCGTTAACTTGAGGACAGCCTTGAGGAACATATAGCTGGAGTTCAAGATGAGGACTTGTGCTCAAGTGGTGATGAGATGGTGTGTGATTCTGAGCTCATTTCAGTGCCTGACAGTCCTGCAAGAGATGCTGTCATCCTGTTGCAGCGCTGCTTTGAACACGATGGTGGCACAGAGTTCCTGCCCAGCCTTTCAGCAATGCACTCCTACTGTGTGAGAAAGTGCTTGAACAAGGCCAAGCAAATTGTTATCACCTCCTTTTTTCATATTCAGCAATATGAGCAACTATTTTTCTTTCTAATCGACTACAGTAGTATTCTATACTTCAAAATGTTTTGTTCAGTCAGCCACAGTTGGTGTTTTTAAAACAAAGTCATATTTCACTCATTTTGTGGGCTTTGCTTAGATGAAACTTCTCATAAATGGAACAAATTTTCCTGCCCCTTCGAGTTTCGTTTAAGAGGAGTCCACTGTTGCATCTATTAATGGTGCGGTAGCTGATCGCCTTGTCTGTTAATGCTATCAAAAGTTCACTGACACATGCCGACCCCACTTTATGGATTTCGCAGTCCTCGTATATAATTCTCGAGCTCGAGAATCTCGATAGCTGCGAACAAAGCACATTCGCTGGAAAGAGGGTTTGAACCTGCACCTTGTGCAATGAATTGCCGATTTGCTGCCCATCTTCGTTCCAAGATTGGTGGCATGTTCTGGTAACCAATCATTAACGCACTAGCCTGTCTGACCGATGTACAAGCCTCCACAAGACGTCCATCTCATACACCACTCCTGTTTTGCAGGAAATGAAGCGACTTGCATATTCTTTCTGGCACGCCAGTTTTCGAAAACTTGCTGCGATCACTCGCTTGCAGAGGTAGCTCAGTTTTATACAGTCCGAGAGTGTAGACTTGGGAGTGGGTTCGTCGATCTATGCATATAATTAAGGTTTTTCATACATTATTTCTGTGGGAATTTCACCGGAACAAAACTGTTTCGTCGTAAAATGCAGGTCATCAAGAAACCAGGGGACATATAATCGAAGCTCTACTGTACGCTATTTATCGGTGGCAGTACACAGAGCTCAGAGGTGCTCCAGTATGTTGACTATCACTCACGTGATGGCAAGAAGCGCATGCCGAGGGCCAGTAAACATCCTCACGGCTCAAAATTTCGAATGGAGAAGTAACTGCGCACTTTCACAATCTGAACATGCTGCCGGGAGCACTTTGAAAATAGGTTCTGTAAAAAGAAATACAGCGCATAGAACGTCCCATGCTGGCTGCTTTTCTTTTCTCGCTCGTTCTCCCCACTCTTTTCTCGCAGCGAGGAGGATTAAGTGTGGCATTTCGTGGCTGTCAACGTAAGAAGACGTCAGCGATAACATCACCAGCATGCAGCCAATTGGGGCTTCCTCCAGGTCTGCACATGTCACAGCAGCATTGGGAGGAAGCTCGGTGCGAGGAGTATGAGGCACTGGTGAGGCATGGCACCCTTCCGCTAACTATGAAGTAACGAGATACCTCTTCATCTCAGAGGCATTCCTTCTGGCAATACCAATTGTCCCTGTAGTCTCGACACAACAAAACAGCAGCACAGAAAAATAAAAATGCAGACTGCGAAGCTGAAACTGCATCACCGTTAGGCCGAGGAACCGCTTCATTGTGCAAAGGACCAATCGACTGAGCTCAGTGGTGCGAAATGTTGCCCATGGGCAAGGTTTTGTCACTGCATGTACTAGGAGGAATGAACAGGTGTAGCAAAAAGGCTTTGAGGGGTGAAGCTCCTTATGATTGAGCCACGTCCGTCGTCCTTCAATAATGATGACGCTGATGACGAAGAACAAGCGCGTTCCAGACCATACATTTTTTCTGCCATCGATGGCACACCACATACAAGGCACCCACTATAAGCCATGACAATGATGACGACGCTGATGATAATGACGATTACAGACGATTGGCTTGTGCCGTATATGACGTCTTAATATGCTCTGCGATGCGCTTCGTATGACTGGAAACAACTAACAACCACCAAGAGAACATGCAGAGTACTCGTCTTTGCCAACTTCAGGCTACATCAGATTCCACAAAGCAGTAAGTAATAATGAAGGCAAAACTAAATTCACAACTCAACACAACATACCATTTATGACTAATAAACATTGAATATAAATGTACACCGCTTTGTCTCTCATTTACATGCACGAGTGATCAATGGCACGAATGATTTACGGCAACACCAACGATCCTACTGCTTCACCGACTTGCCTTCATCGACTTCGTGGATGTACCAAGATTTTTTTTACAAAATGAAGGGCCCATGCAGCGCTGTAATGTTCACAAAATGTGAATCATCGCACTCTACACTACGAATTCTAAAGCTTATTTGGGGGATTAAAAAAAAAGTCTGAGCCTGTTTACTGGCCCTTTAAAGCGACCGCTTGGCTCTTGCTTCGCCAGAGTTCTGGTGCACACTTGTCTCCTGCCTGTACTTTGACATACAGGGTGTGGTCACCCACACTCACGCCGCTATCTGGTGAGTGTGGGGGTTTGTAGGTCTTGCACTTTTATCGCAAAGGTTGTGTAGAAGCTTATAGACCCCAGGAAGCTCACTTCACTTGCTACAGCGACCACATTTATGAAAAGTGCGAGCTGCTAGCTAAAAGAGCTCAAGTAGGGGCAAGTTGATTGTGCAAAGTGGACTCAGGCGTGCTGCACAAACATAAAGAAATAACCGACTGTTTGTTTTTCTCATTCTGCTTAAACCTGGGCATTCTTTCCATTAGTCTTTTTTCGTGTCTGAGCAGAATGCTGCAAGTGTCGCAATGTGACCGTCGTAAGTTTGTGCTTGCCCTGAGTGTTTTTTTCACATGTATTTTGTGCCTGAGCAGTAGACTGCAAGCTTAGAGCAGCTTGCTGGCCTTTGTACGACATTCCAATTTGTTCGCTATAACTCATTTCATTGCCCTGGTGGTGAAATCGAGTTTTTTTTTCTTTTCGCATATTTGGCCAGCTGAGAGAGAACTCTGCATAGGAGTTGCGCCTTTCGCTAGGTGCTGTGGAGAAGAATGCTCATGACTCAGTCCGTTCTTAGCCAAGCATGGGCCTTGCGGTTATGTGCAGGACATGTCCACCATCGCAGTTGCACCACAATGCGTCTAGTGTAATGGCAGAACCGTCTTGCCTAATCAAAGTCTGATGCCATCAAACAGTGTGCACGCCTCGTCTACCAAGAGGATGAGTTTGAAATCCATGTTCTCAAACCGGTGAGAGTAAAATTAAGGAGCTTTTAGTGTATGACAATAAGCGTAAAATAAAAATAAGCGTACCTGACGAGAGCTTTCCAGGTCGCACTTGTTGCCAACCAGAACCATCGGCACAGACTCGGAACAGCGGACACGCTCAATCTGCTTTCTGCATTCGGCTGCTTCCTCTAAACTTCTACGGTCGGTGATGGCATAGCAGATGACAAAACCTTCTCCGCAGCGCATGTACTGGATCCCGCATGGCAGTGAATTCAATCTGCACACAAATATACAAACAGTTTAGCAAAGTAGCGATAGGACCACTGGATGTGGTTGTAAGAATGGCTTAGGAAAAATCAGCAGCTAACATGTCATGTTGTAGTCCTCAAGAGAAAAATGTAATGTATTCCCAATAGCAAACGCATGTGAGGAACGAAATTTTCAACAAATCTATGTTCTCACTTCATTTGTGAACATGCCCTCCAAATAAAAATTCCTGCTTGCAGTTGGTACTTCACCCTGTACAGTCACTAGCTTGATAGAAAGCATTATGCACGAATAGAGCACAAAATCGAATTTGTTGAGAAGCAAATGTCCCATGAAACTCTGCTGTTGAGTGTACACAACGCTACTGCTTCCCCAACAGTTTCGTTCAGAGAACCAGTACCAAGAAGTGGTAAAGGCAATAAAAGCAAAGAATCATCGACTTCAACACAACGAACATGTATGACACAAAAAGTTAGCATTTCCAAACAGGGCACATGTTTGGCATGGTGGGGTTTATTAGCAAGGGGATAGCCACAATTTGATTTTAGTGTGAAAGCTGTAACGAGATCACAACACAGGTCACATGAGCTGTAGCTGTCCGCCGACGCGCCACAGCTGTAACTATTATCAGGTGAAATAATAAAACAAAAAACAAGTAAATAATAAACAACAAGGACACAATAGGTTTTGAACCGGGGTCCCCTGGATGACGGCATAGTATTCCACTGCTGAGCCACGCCGGTGCTGGAAACTATTGCAAACTGGCCTTAGGCAGGCTTGATGTCGGGAAAGGAATTGCATTAATGTGAGCAATAAAGCGTTTTTAACAGCAAAGAAACAACCAGGCATCACACAATGCAAATTGTGAAACGAGTAGGTCATCGAATGCTCCAACCAATTACAAAAGCTTCAGGAATAATTCTGCATCTTCGTCAGCCACAGTATAAAAAAATTTCTCACGGTTTCTTGCAAGTATATCGCAGGTACCATACTTCTCTGAAAAATCACGAAGGATGGCGTAGTGAATGCCTCCCTACTATACAAGAATTATGACGATTTATGGCAAGTGGGTACCTGCAAGTGAGCTTGTAGCAGTTACCCAAAGAGTGTTTAACAAAGGCTCTGAAAGGCCACTCTTCCAGCTTTCGCTGCGAATGTGCGGTGCTTTCTGCGCAGGCCTGGCAGTATTTTTGGGGGAAGGGGGTCCCCAAATCATTCCACAACCCTTATGCATATGTGCGGGTAGGATACACACATACATTAATGTGACGTAATTTTGGAGGGGTGTTTTGAATTTAGATTTCAAAGTCCTATTTACTCTCACAGCGTTAATCATGCAGTTTGTAATTTCTTTACTGGACTGCAGTGTGTCTTATCTCCTTCAGTGACGGTGCATACAATGGTACACATAAACAACGAAGGCATGGCAGCTGTCTTAGCATGTTTTTTCAAGTGGTTTGAGATAATATGTGCACAAACTCGCTGAGTGGGAAAGAGGCGGTCATTTGACCATTTTACTGCGTATTACTGCCGAAGATCACTTTTATGGAGATACTACCATGTTTGACAACCGTTCGACGTGCCACGTTCGAAGACCTAATGTCAAGAATACTTTTTTCCTTATTCTAAGCTAAGGAGAGTCAAGAAAGAAACTGGGCATGCATTTTGAACCTACAATCTTATTCTATTTATGACAGAGTTGAAGCTGACAGATTGCAGAATAATTAATTGCATGCTAACATTGATTGCTCTACCCTGTTATGCAGAACACATACTGCCTCATTTGCTTTAGTGCGATGTAATATTAAATGCCTTAGAATTGAATAAGCCAAATTTTTAGACAGTCCGCAATTTGTTTCTTTAGTTCAGACCTGGAGTCTTCTCAAAATTCAAGGGGTTTGGCCAAATCTGCCGAGCATAATTGTGTGCAAACATACCAAAAAGTAAATAGGACTTGTGGGCATGCGGATTTGCAATTCTATTTTCACAGATAAGATTTTCAGATAGGATAGGAAATAAGATGTGCACTCTTACTTTCACAGGTTCGTAATAAATCAACAAGAAAGGGAGTTGATGTCAAACAAGAGTGTGCAAGCGAAACAGCGATCTGGTGATAACCAGATAGTGAGTGCCCTTGTCTGTTTTCTACACTTAGCCAGTTGTCGACAGTGCCATAACTCTAATTATTTTTTGTCGCTTAACTCCTTCCATATGGAGGGAAAGTGGAACTCACTGAGTTCTAGCTAGCTGAAAATGTGGGCTTTCTTAACTAGAGAAGACCAACATCAGTAAGTGTACCTGGCCAGCTGTGTCCAGAATGTCCAGTAGCGCCACTTCTCCATCAATGACCGTCTTCTGCTGGTAGGCATCCTCTGATTCAGAATAAGCACGCTGGTGTCAATATACATGGCATAGTGGACGAAGCAGGACGCTCAGAAAAAAAGGCCCTCCACTAATAGACATAACAGTATGTATCCCACATCTATTTAGATATGACACTAAACAGATAGCTTTAAATGGACAGGATTTTTGAATGGTAATAGTGTCATAACAGGGTATCTAAGCTTAGTGTACGAAACTGCCTTGGGTTGTAGCAACTGCACACGCCTTATGCTGTCCACTGTTTGGGTTAGTGTTCTGGCACCTGTTTCTTTTTAGGCAGCATGTGCACGGCCATCAAGGCTACTCCCGGAAGCTCCTTTGCATTGATCTTGTGAAGATCTGAGCACGATGCGCTTGCAATTATGAAGGACACACCATATTCTATAACATCTACGAGGCACTTAGCAGATTTAAAAGGCACAGAGTCTGAATGCTCCATTCTAAATCTCTGTGGTATTAGCTGTAACCAAGAAGGGTAGGGATATCACTAGGCAGAAATCTGATAACAGAACAAACATGCATAAATGGCCTCAGCTCGGCAACAATATAGTCTGACAACGCGAAGTGTCACTTGTGTTTTTCTTCAGACTGGCCTTATCTGCGAGATAACATGCAGTGCAAGTAAATAGCACCTCTCGTTCCTGGTATTTCATTTTTTTTTTTAGTTCTCGGAGTTTCTTTTTTGTTTCTGCTCTTGATATGTGGCATAAGGCTTTTTTTTTTTTCCAGACAAATGGCGAGAAATGAATCAGTGAACTGGTCTTCAATTTTTCGCAGTGCACAATCACAATAAAGTGGTAAGTTGTGCCATTTGTTAGTGTGTGTGCCAACAATTATGCGACGTATGATATATTAGTCAAACACAGTTATGCTCATCAATTTTGTCTTGTCATAGGCTTGGTATGATGTGCGATACATTCGCGGCGTTGAAGGTTTTTCCCTAGCTGTTATACTTTAGATTGCTGCAGAGCAAATCAGTATCGGCAAAAGCTGATTTGTAGGAAGAGAAAAAAAAAAAACTTTACCAATGGTTGGGTCGTGGTACTCCAAGAAGCTGTGAGTCACGAACTGCAGCGTCAGAGCTGTAAGCGGAGAGAAGACATGGAAACTTGAGCACGCAATACAAACAGGTCGTCCGTTGAACGCTGCGGTGTCCGAGGAAATGCTTCGAAAGAAAGTGCAAGACAAAAAAAAAAAAAAGAGTGCTACCGACGCCACAGGAAAACGAGGCAATCGCGCGTCATAGCGTAGGCGCGAGCGGTGGCAGGTAAAGAGTATCGTTGAGTCACGCGCGCCCGATAGAGCGCGACGTTACATGCGTAGTAGACGAGATGCTTAAACGGGACCCACCGCTTTTTCCCACGCCTCCATCGCCGAGAACGACGATCTTGTAAACGCGGACGCCGCCCTTCTGGTTGGACGAATGGCCAGAACTTCGATTCGTCGTCTGCACCATCTGCGAGCGCCGAGGCGATGCTGTCTCAGCTGTTCAGAAAGTTTCCTACGGCCCTTACGAAGGGGCCGTCCTTGCGCGGTAACCGAAGGCTACCGCGCTTGGAAACGAGGAAAAAGAAAAGAAGGCAGGCCTCACCTTCGGTAGACGAAGACCGGTCTATTCACGTGAATAACAGCGTTGCCGAGGCGAGCCGAGGAGAACGCCCAATGGTTCGGCGCTCCACTGCCGGAGTCGTCGCAAGTCAGCGCTGTCGAAGTAAACACCCGCAGTAAGCCTAGCGCAACTCCTACGGGTCGCGTAGGCGATCGTTGGGAATGGCGGCAGCCACAGAAAGTGACCCGATAACGTGTCCCTCCTAAGACAAGAGGAACGCCGGAGATACCGGTATTAAGATAGATAAGAACGCAGCGCACAGGCCGTAAATGCGATTACATATTTGAGCCCTGGCCGCGCGAACGAACAGCTGAGAAACGACTTGCTGGGAATTCCCCTCAAATCCGGTGGCGCTGTTGTCTTTTTAGTCCGCGTGGTGCCGCTAGCAAGCATATCAACAGTGTTGGCAACGTACTTACGGTATTCGCGAAAAATAGTGGTACTTGCAACTTGCGAGAGCATGACCTCCAAGACCTGTATTTGTATTTTCGAAGCACTGCACGGACGAAGTCCGCTCCTTGGGGCGACCGACCAGATAACGTTACATAGCCGGAGAGCAGACCCGAGAGGCAATCCATGCTGGCGGAGTCTTGCAGCACCGCTATTACGGTTTCCCGCACACCGGTCACATCCCGTTGCTGGGGTTCAGCCGCGGTCACGGAGCGGTGATGCGGAGCGTGTTCGGCCCAAGGAGGTAGGAAGGAAAAAAGGAAGAGCCTGGAATCTGCCACACACCCATACTAGGGGACTGGCTAAGAACTGGGCGGTTCTAACGAAATACTGTTAATTCGTTATTTAAATTTGGCCACAGTCGATGGTGATGATGATGGTTTTGATGATGGCCTGTTTAAATGATTCACACCCACCCTGGGGGATTGGCTAAGAAATCGCTCTCGCCCGGTAGCTTTTCCCCTCTCTCTCTTTTTGTGGTTGAGGCATTGCGCCTCGAGGCACCGTCAGCTGAAATGTTTCCGTCGGAGCTTATTTTTGTATTTTATGCGACGTTATCTGGACGCCTGCGAACTCCCTTTCCACGTTCCCGCGGCGGTGCCCCCAGTTCTAACTGAAATTTCACATCCTAAATATTTCTTCCTCCTTGTGGAGCACTGATGTAGGTGTGCGTGCTCTGAAGTTGTTTGTTGGCTTGATTCAGTGAAACGTCGATCGATGTCACAATTGTTCTTAGCCGCATCAAAAGCGTCACTCAAGAGCTCGAGCGCGAATCCCCGCCACGTGCTTACTTGAATCAAATCTCGAAGGAGAAATATGCGGAAGATACGTTGCTACGTATATTTCGACATGCGAAAGAATGGTTCTGACAAGCGACGATTAAGCGACTGTCGCCATTCTCAAGATTTCATCAGGGTACGTACCTAGTTATAGAAAAATGCAAGTCACCCGGTGTGGCTATGTTACTGTACGTGCTTTCCTAATTAATAAACTTATTTTATCGAAGCCCCCAAACTACAGCTTGTCTCATAACCACATCTTGATTTTGGGGCGTTAAACCTAAGATATTGTCACATTATTTTATTGTCGATTCGCCATTCACTCTTTCACCTTTAATTAACTGATGATTGATTTGTGGGGTTTAACGTCCCAAAACCACCATATGATTATGAGAGACGCCGTAGTGGAGGGCCCCGCAAATTTTGACCACCTGGGGTTCTTTAACGTGCACCCAAATCTGAGCACACGGGCCTCGTCATTTCCGCCTCCATCGGAAATGCAGCTGCCGTAGCCGGGATTTGAACCCGCGACCTGCGGGTCAGCAGCCGAGTACCTTAGCGACTAGACCACCACGGCGGGGAACCTTTAATTAACTGCTTCAGAATAGTTTGATTTACTGACTACTCGTTGTTTTCGCCTAAACTGAATTACTAATACACGCAAAAAAACTATATTTGTGCAAACCAGTAGTTTCATCTTTTTCGAAAGTAAGAAAAGGCGGGTGCATGGGCGTCCGGAAGTGTTACTACGGAGGAGGGGGGTCCCTCCCCTCCTTTATTTCAGATATTTTTTCTGTGCCGTAGCAATGAGCTACACAAGTTGATTAACACGACGGTCTTCGGATATTGCCAGCTAATTTTGCATGCCCCAAGTCACGGATATTGTCGGTCACGTCATGGCAGTGAAAAGCTGCCGGCGTTGGATGCCCCTCCCTGACGCATGCGGATTCACTCCGACGCAAGAAGTTCTGTGGACGCCTTTTGCAGGGCTGTATCTCAACTTGCTGCAAGAGTGTTACAACCACATAAACTTTTTAAAGTAAATATCAGTATTGTTCAGAAATTTAACACCTAGTATATAACGCGCAGTAATATTCGAACTATGTCTGTGCTGGCTTATATTCGGCTCTTCGGGTGTTTGCTTATTTTTTGTCTGCATTGCTCGAGTAGATCATTTTCACATACTTGTTTGCTTGTTGCCGCCACTAGATAGGCTGGACACCGCCAACTTCCGCCATGTTGTTAAAATCTTGCAATGATCAACTCTGATTGGCCCAGAGGGCTGGTGAGGCCTCTATGATTAGCTAGAAATTCAACCATTAAAGCGGGCATAATTCGACATTGCGCTCATGAGCACTCATGGCTCTGTAAGAGTTGAACCGCTTAATAAGAGGCATGCTCCAGGTAGCAATGTTTGTCTTTTATATGAGATGTCTTAATATAATAAGCAGGGTACCTCGCATGCATTTCTTATCAACCCGTGTTTTGCTGTATACGCACACTGGTGTCTCTTACACCCATTAAAATCCAAATCTTGATGGGAGCCGACAGATGGAAACGACGTAGTGGGATAATCATAAGATGAGCAGGTGAAGTCCCAGAGACACGCACCACCACCATGAGATGACGTCACCACTAACCCCTTTAAAACTAACACGCCAAGGATAACCCGGTGCCTTTGAAAAAGATAGGTCCTCCTATCGAAACGTCGGCCAGCCAGTCTGAGGCACTTCACCTGTTCATCTTATGATTATCCCATTACACCCATTAAGCATTTTATATCAGTGTCCCTTATAAAGGGGTTCGACTGCATGCTCTTTGTCTTGTCTTGTCACTTAGGATATCTTGGTTCATACCCACAAGGGGGATTGGCCACACTGTACCCTATAATAGATATTTTTTTGTACAACGCTTGCTAAAAAAAAAGAGAGAAATTAGATAAAAACAATAATAATGTTCCTTGATGAAAACGTGAAAAAAGTGCAGAAGAATTAGATGAACCAGATTATATAAAACCAATTAACAAGAATGAGGAAGGGGGACAAAGAATTGGATATATCTGGCAATACCTCGGCCTTCTTTGACTACTTCGTTTTTAAGATGTTCATCATCTTTTTCTATTAGCTTTCAAAACTTACGCGTTAGCTAGTATATTTTAAAGCATCCGAAAACGTGTGTAATGTCTTATTTGACACGTGTCGTTTTCTGACATCGATAATAAGTCATCACGAGGTTACGAATCATCAGCAACACATCCCTGCAGCTATCTTAACCCGGGGCTAACAGAGCCAGATGATCCGCATTAGAATTTAGACCGCCCTGCTCGCTGGAAGACTCACAGCCCTTCTTCGGGTGCGACGTCGTCACTGTGACGAATACGACAGTTCCATGCCGGTCGACAGCTGCCAGGTACGTATACGCCGACCCGGGTGACAGGTCCGTCAATTCTTACGTGACGAAGCTCGTGAATTTTTAGGTTTTCCTGTAGTTGTGCGACGCGAATCCGTAAAAGGTGATAGGCCTAGATTCAGGCAGTAATAGGTCGTGAGACGGTTGTATGATTCAAATGGTGGAACGAGATGGGATGGGAACACTTCACCTACTGGAATGTGTGGTTCGGTTGAAAGTTCGCTTCGGGAGAATTCTTAAGCCCGATAAGTGCGGCTTTATGCAGACTTAGGTACATTTTCAATTTTTATTAGAGAAAGGACAGGTGAAGCACGGACAAGCTACGAAAAGTTACGGACAAGCTATATTGTTAACGGCTGAGCGTGCAGAGTCACTGCTCTGGCAATGCGGTGTTTGGATTGGGACTTAGGCACACCGTAGACTGTCGTTAACATAATTACAGAAGCGATACAATCGTTTAGGTACACATGCCGGGAGGGTGTACTGCATGTGTACCCGAGATGGGTGTACGGGCTTGGAAGGGGCAGCGCCTCGCGCCCTTTCCAGTTTTCACCACCCCCATCACTCGCCCTATCGGCGCCAAGTATTAGGAAAAACAAACGTATATATGCGCTACGCACGTCATTGTTCTGAGTCATATGAGGCGCGTCACGATGTTCTTTGTTTTTTGGATTTACCAAGCTATGCGATTAACAAAATAGCTTAACCTTAAATTAATAACTCTACCAAAAAGTCTGTAAAACGTTGTACGCTTGTTCAAAAACGTCGTATTACTTCATCATTGCTAAGACAGCTGCCCTGCCAACTTTCTTTCCAGTCTTTCTTTAGAGCGCGCGAAATTCATAAAAGTACTCGGAGCAACCCAACTGGGACATGCTATAAATACATGCTTTCTTCTGTCTCAATAAAGAAATTCTGGGTACGCATAGACACGCCAAGTAACGCATTCTCGAGACACCATACATTGAAGCTACCTTTGCCTGTGCAGTTTGCACATGAACTACCGCCATCCCTGGCATTAACAAGTCTCGATGAAAACGCTATCAAGGTACCTTATGGAATCGCGTAAAACAACCAAAGTAAAAGCCATCTAGGCACTTTATTTATTTATTTTTAGCGAAGCTCCTCAGGCCCGCACTCCGCAGCAGCAGCTTCTCGCCAGCATCACCGCTTGTACCCATCTCCCACCTGTCTCCCTTTCCCTCTTTCTTCGTCTGTCCCCTAAAACTGGCGAAAGCGTCGCCTGGACTGGCTCGCACTGCACTCTCCTCCACCTTCATGAAAGCGTCCCATTTGCGTCCCATTTTTTCGCTCATCGGTTGTATTCGTACAGAGAACAACTGCTAGTTTTTTTTTTTTCTCGGTCTATCTCGATTGATCCCAGCTGGTCCATATGAAAGCTTTCTGCGCCTAACGCGGTTTTTCACTGCCTCCGTGGGCGGCCCAGCTTTGACCGAGCGACGTCGTGTGATGGCGTCATCACGTGACATTTTATATGACGTCATGATGATGTCACTGAATTCGGTGGCCCGTGGTGTCATCACATGATGATTTTCTTTTGCACCGCTTTGCAGACGCCACCGTCGCTGACGATCACTTTTCGCGTTTGAAGAGGCATCTAGAGCTGTCGCGCTTTTTTTTCCCTTTTTTTATTAATGGCACGCACACAACACACTATACTGTTCGGACCCGTAGCCTGGGCCGCTACTTCTGGTTCCATACCGAATTGACATAAGAAGGAAGAGCTTACTTACGATGCGAGACAACTTAAACACGCGTCTGATAACGCGTGTTTCTTTAATGGGGATACTTTAATGGGGAAAATATAGGAGAGACAACGCGAAATTGATACAAAAAGATCAGTGTGGTTGTTGTCCAATACACCTCATAAATAGTCGGTATTAAATCATTTTTACAAGGAAAAAATAAATATAAGGATAAATAAAATATTAAAAAAAGTAGACTAACGTCCGCTCTCTCTCTTTCTACGCAGGACCGTGGTGACGGTGATGGTGACCACCGCGAGTCCCTGTCTTCCTTGTCTTCCCGGCTGAGGACCAAGGCGTTGATCTGCCTGCTCGTGCCCTTCTGCATGGTGCTCGTCATCACTGTCGTCATCGGCGCTCTCATGTCCATGACGACCCGATGAAAGACTCGGCAACGAGACCTCGCCGCGTGGCTCCTTCCGAGGGAAACGACCAGATGCGACGCGATCTTGTCGACTTTCACGGGACTTCGTCGACTCTGTGAGAAACATGGCGGTGCACACGCGGGGTCGGGACGTTCGCGGAGAGGGTGGACGACTCGTTGTGAAGTCGTGTCAGTCAGGTGATTCCGCCAGGTGCCTCATCATGCTGACCGACCGCAGGAGTTCTTGTCGACCCGACCAGACGATCCGGGACAGTTGGTAAAAGGGGCGTGAGTGTCAGCTAGCGAACGACGAGAATAGAATTCCATGAGCCCTTCTGCCTGTGTCGTTGCTGCACGGTGTTGGTAGCCTATTGCAACGCACATATTCACGCATAATCCCCTTTTCAGATTTGTTCGCAAATACTGGAATGGCTTATTTGTCTAACGCTTCGGAACTTGCGTAATCACCATAGTTCTCGAATCAATCACAGCTCCAATAAAAATATGCCACGTAGACATATCGTTGTTGCACGCAAGCACCAAGATTTGTTTGTAAGTTGTAAAGTAGCATCTGGGGTGGTGACAAGGAGAGTACAAAGTGAGGGCGCCCCCCCCCCACCTCTTACTTGAGAGCAAACGAAGAAAACATAAAAGTTTCTTGCCCTACCCACCCCTAAAAATATCCTGGCTTTGCCTATGTGAATTGTGTACTTAAAGCACCAAGTTGTGGGTATAGGGCAGTCCCGCCGTGGTGGTCTAGTATCCATGGTACTCGGCTGCATGACCCGCAGGTCGTGGGATTGAATCCCTGATGCGGCGGCTGCATTTTAGATGGAGGCGAAAACGCTGTAGGCCCGTGTGCTCAGATTTGGGTGAGCGTTAAAGATCCCCCAGGTGATCGAAATTTCCATAGCGCTCCACTACGGCGTCTCTCGTAATCATATGGTGGTTTCGGGACGTTAAACTCCACATATCAACTGGTAAAGGGCATATGCCCGTAGTTGTTCTGACAGCCGTTACATGTGTGCTCTGAGCGTCCTCTAGGCTATCGATACCCGCAGCGATATTTCAGCTATTGCATATATATATATATATATATATATATATAGATTGTGAAGAAGAAGATGTGCCTGCAGCGAGCAGCATCGCCAACGCCCGGCTCTCTCGGCTCGTGCTTCGGTTCGTTGCTGCGCCGATCGCTGGACGGTTCTTCACGCTGTCTCGTCGCTGCCTTTAACGGCTAATAAACCTCTTCACATTTGGTGGAGGTGCTGTTAATCCCCGTTGCTACACCCTGGAGCGTTTGTGGTTTGTGGAGCGTTTGTGGTTGTGTTTGTGGTTATTAAACCACAATTCGGCGTCGCCGAATTGTGGTTTAATAACCACAAACACAACATACCCACATGGAGCGTCTTCAAGACGTCATGTGCTGAAGTGTTCGGTCGGCCGGCTGTCCGCAAGCAGAGGGCAGAACAGCGCTTGCGCGCCCGCTCTCAGCAGACTGGCGAGACCTTTACCAGCTATATTGAGGACGTCGTCGACCTTTGTCGACGTGTGAATGACACCATGCCCGAATCTGACAAGGTCAAAAACATCCTGAAGGGCATTGACGACGGCGCATTTCAAATGCTCTTGGCAAGAAATCCGAGCACAGTTTCCGAAGTCGTCAGCTTGTGTCAGAGCTACGACGAGTTAAAGAAACAACGCACTCTGACTCGGCAGCCTCAGCATGGTGGTGAGTCACTGTCCAGTTTCGACACCCTGCCGGACAATTCACCGCTGCTTCAGCAAGTTCGAGCCTTCGTCCGTGAGGAAGTCGCCCGCCAACTTTCCCTAGTGCCCTTCACTCACGAGACCACCACCCGTCTACCTGCCCCGCTTCGCACTGCTATTTCGGAAGAGGTTGCCCAAGCTGTTCCTGTTGCGCACCACGAGACGCCTCTATCCAGCCTTGCCCACTGCCAGCGTGCCGCGCAGCCGGTAGGCCCTCCTGTCGCCTATCCGCCAGCCGTGCAGCCTGTGGCCGCGCCCCTAACGTATGCAGCGCAGCCTGTGGCTCCTCCTGTCGCCTGCTCGCAAGTGATGCAGCCTGTAGCAGCGCCGTTCACATATGCAGACGCTGTGCGTAGGCTTCCGCAACCACCCTACACCACGCGCTCACAGCCCGCGCACCCGGCTGCTTATACTACACCTTGGGCGGCAGCACCAGTCGCCAATCCCTGGAGGACGCCCGATAACCGACCGATTTGCTACGCCTGCTTCACTCCCGGACACGTTGCTCGCTACTGCCGCCGTCGACCTCAGGCGTTCGGCGACTATGTCCGATCGTCGCAAACCGTCAGCCAACCCTTCGCGCAATACGGGCCGGTCTCGTCACCTCGCTATGCCCATCCTAACGACCCCGACTTCGTGACGCCGCGTGCACCCTCTCCTCGTCGGCGATCGCCCTCCCCCATGCGTCGCCGGCCCAGACCTGACCAGGAAAACTAAGCACCGCAGTTCAAGAGGCAAGAACTGCGCCATTTTCGAACTGTCTAAGCCCTCGCCCCTCTCCTGCTAACGTGGTCGCAGTAACTGTTGAAGGTTATTCTACTTTCGCCCTTGTAGACACCGGCGCCGCTGTTTCTGTTATTGCCGCTAATGTCTGCCGTGTATTACGTAAAGTAACGACGCCGCTTTCGGGACTGTCGCTTCACACCGCAAGCGCACAGCAAGTAACGCCTCTCGCAGCCTGCACTGCAAGAGTCTCCATCGAAGGCATTCTTTACATCGTGGAGTTTATTGTTCTTCCTGTCTGTTCGCATGACGTCATCCTCGGGTGGGACTTCCTATCCCGCCATAATGCCGTCATAGACTGCGCACGCGCCGAAGTTGAGTTTTCACCCTTGTGTGATGTCCCATTACTGGACGCTCCTCATCAACCGCCGAAGTTGCTCGTTCATGAAGATACCGATATTCCGCCTGGAAATTTCGCCCTTGTTCCCGTTTCATGCAACGCCTACACTGACGCTACAGTTCTTTTATGCCTTCCGATATCTTCAAATGTCGTCGAGCTTTGCCGCTGCCTTTCGCAACAATTGACCTTGCCGCCGGAAGAAGCAACATGTTCGTAAGCAATCCGCTTTCCACACCTGTTACATTGCTTGCGGGGGAATGTCTCGGCCGCGTGCAGGATCTCGACCCTTCGTTTTTGTTTGATGTCCCGGACGACTACTGCGACCACCCAAAAGCACTGTCGGCACTCGGGGAGTCGTCCAATGATATGTTTTCCAGCGCCATCGCCGACACTCTCACTCCCACCGAACATGCCGACCTGCTGGATCTTCTGCATGAGTTCAGGAGTTCTTTCGATGTGTCGCAACCTCAACTGGGCCGCACATCACAAGTCAAACATCATGTTGACACCGGCCTACACCAACCACTGCGTCAAAGACCATACCGTGTCTCCGCTGAAGAGCGCCGCGTCATCAACAATCAAGTCGAAGATATGCTTCGTAGAGACGTCATTCGACCATCTCACAGTCCCTGGGCGTCTCCCGTCGTCCTGGTGCGTAAGAAAGACGGATCTATCCGATTTTGCGTGGACTATCGTCGTTTGAATAAGATAACCCGCAAGGACGTCTATCCTTTGCCGCGCATTGATGACGCCATTGATACCCTTCACGGAGCGGAATTTTTCTCGTCGCTAGATTTGCGGTCTGGCTACTGGCAGGTCCCAATGGCAGAAGCCGATCGCCAAAAAACGGCATTTATTACACCAGACGGACTATATGAATTTAACGTCATGCCCTTTGGGCTTTGTAACGCGCCTGCCACGTTTGAACGTCTTATGGATAATACGCTACGTGGCCTCAAATGGAATATGTGCCTCTGTTACCTCGACGATGTCGTGGTTTTCTCCCATGACTTTCCTACGCACCTCCTTCGCCTCAGGCACGTTTTGAATTGTCTGACCAACGCTGGTCTGCAGCTTAACCTGAAAAAATGCCGCTTCGCTGCACGCGAGCTCGTCATCCTAGGCCACATCGTGTCCAAGCACGGCGTATTACCAGACCCAGCAAAACTTCGAGCAGTCGCAGAATTTCCCAAGCCGACGACCATGAAAGAACTTCGCAGTTTTGTAGGCCTATGTTCCTATTTCCGGCGCTTTGTTCGCAATTTTGCATCTATCATGTCACCGTTAACCCAGCTTCTTCGCGGTGACGTGAACCTCACCTCCTGGTCCCCTGCGTGTGACGTTGCCTTCACTACTCTGCGCCGTCTGCTCACTTCCCCACCTATTCTTCGCCACTTCGACCCGACGGCTCCTACCGAAGTGCACGCCGACGCCAGTGGCGTCGGGCTAGGCGCGGTCCTCGCTCAACGAAAGCCCGGCTATTCAGAATACGTTGTAGCCTACGCTAGCCGCACTCTGACGAAAGCCGAAACTAATTACAGCGTGACAGAAAAAGAGTGTTTGGCCCTGGTGTGGGCGCTTGGAAAGTTCCGGCCGTACTTATACGGCCGCCCGTTCGATCTAGTAACTGATCACCACGCGCTTTGCTGGCTCTCCACGTTGAAAGACCCTTCTGGCCGCCTTGCGCGATGGGCACTCCGCATCCAGGAGTACGACATTCGCGTCGTATACCGCTGCGGACGCAAACACTCTGACGCTGATGCCCTGTCCCGCTCACCTTTACCACCAGATCAGACGTGCGGAAACACTTGCCTCCAGACCTTGTCATCGCTGGATCTCGACTCGATTGCCACCGAACAACGTCGTGACCCGTGGATCGCCTCTCTTATCGAATATTTATCTGGCACGCCCAACCTTCCAGTATCTCGATCCCTCCGACGTCAAGCTTTCCATTTCGCCATCCGCGATCAACTTCTTCATCGACGCAACTACGCTCCCGACGGCCGCCGTTGGTTGCTGGTCATTCCACGCACTTTACGATCGCAAGTATGCGCATCCCTTCACGACGATCCGCAATGTGGCCACGCCGGAGTGTTCAAAACATATGAACGCCTTCGCCATCGCTATTACTGGCGCGGCATGTACAATTTTGTACGTAAATTCGTGCAGTGCTGTCCTGACTGCCAGCGACGTAAATCAACACTGCCACGTGCAACTGGCGCATTGCAGCCACTTCCATGCCCTGCCAAGCCATTTGATCGCGTCGGCGTTGACCTCTACGGTCCCCTTCCATTGACACCAGATGGTAATCGGTGGATTATAGTGGCGGTTGACCACCTGACACGCTACGCCGAAACAGCCGCTTTGCCGAGCGCTACAGCTCAGGATGTTGCCTCTTTCATTTTGCAACGCTTTATCCTTCGACATGGTGCACCTCGAGAGCTCCTTAGTGACAGAGGCCGCGCTTTCCTTTCCGAGGTCGTCGAAACTCTGCTTTCGGAATGCCACGTCATTCATCGGAAAACGACAGCATACCACCCGCAGACTAACGGACTAACGGAACGGTTCAACCGCACGCTAGGTGATATGCTCTCAATGTACGTGGCATCTGATCATAGCAACTGGGACCGTGTTCTCCCATACGTCACGTTCGCATATAACACCGCAATACAAACCACCACGGGATTCTCACCTTTCTTTCTTCTTTACGGACGTGAGCCTTCCCATACAATTGATACCCTACTTCCTTACCGTCCTGATGCTTCCGAGTGTCCACCTATCTCCGATGCTGCTAGACAAGCCGAAGAGTGCCGCCAGCTCGCCCGTGCGTTCACCTCGGAAGAGCAACAACGCCAGAAAGAAACCCGTAGCACCTCGCTCCCGGATCCCAGCTATGCCCCAGGGTCTCTTGTGTGGCTTGCCATCCCATACCAAACACCGGGACTCTCCTCGAAACTTGTCCCCCGGTACGAGGGGCCTTACACCGTTTTGGAGAAAACCTCTCCGGTTAATTTCCTAATTGAACCAGTTTCCCGATCGGACGACATGCGCCGGCGTGCACGTGACATCGTCCATGTTTCCCGATTGAAACCGTACCATGAGCCTTTGCCGGAAACTTCTTAAGTCGCCAGGATGGCTCCTTTTTCAGCGGGGGCGATTGTGAAGAAGAAGATGTGCCTGCAGCGAGCAGCATCGCCAACGCCCGGCTCTCTCGGCTCGTGCTTCGGTTCGTTGCTGCGCCGATCGCTGGACGGTTCTTCACGCTGTCTCGTCGCTGCCTTTAACGGCTAATAAACCTCTTCACATTATATATATATATATATAGGTATGGGATATGGCACAACGGGAGCGTTGTCAACAAGGATAAATGTATTTATTTCCCAACAGTTTCGGGAGGGGTCCTCCCTTCATCAGGGGATGAGTTATCCCATACCTTATCCCATACCTTCACGAAGACTAACTGGCCCATTGAATATATATATATATATATATATATATATATATATATATATATATATATATATATATATATATATATATATATTTATACATGTGCGTGTGTGTGTGTATACAGCAGCAGGTCGGCTACGCAGTGCAGCAACTGTTGCTTTATCGCCGCTACAACTTTCGATGCGACGCCGTGACAGTTTTTACGAGCCATATACACCCGCGTAGGTCCTCTTAAAGTTATACTCACTGCAAATACACCACGCTAACGGGTCAGAAAAATTTGTTCTTGCCAAAGTACGACGGTTGAAGCGGACACTGAAGCCTCAATCCTAATGGAAACAGCTGTGAGATGAGAGGTTTGTGTTTTCCCTTTGCCGTACGTGGGTACGGTGGCCATCACGTAGGGCATTTGACAGACGCAAATCATACAAGACCAACATCAACAAAAAACATGCATCGAGCTAGGTGACGGGGAAATAAGTGACCTGAGACATAGTCTGAATGTGCCATTCTCGTTTTTATTGCATATATTTAATTATATACTCCGACACGTAGAGATGGAAATAAAGATATATATATTATTCCTATACAGCAATGTTGTTTATATTCTTATATATTTATATAGCAGACACCATGTGAACGATTGCCATTGACAAAAGGTGACGACCGCCAGGCGGCATGTACACTTTTTTTTTTCATGCATACCCTCTTTGCGGTGTTGAAATATGTCGTTCATAAACAAGCAGCACATATCTCGCGTGTTTTTTTTTTTTTAATATAATCTCACAATTTCGCGCGCCATATCCACCAATATACAAGCGAACCAAGGCCCATCAGCGGAGTGCAAGACGCCCGAGACAACGCTTCGATATCGTGCGCAATATCACTGCATTGCATCGAGGACCAAGGGAGCCATCTTGGTATGCTGACGTATATTCTACATAGAGAGCATGACCGATTACTGTATACCGGCATGGCTGTCACGTCTCTCCATGATTGGTGCATAAAGCATGGCGGACGTGAAACATTTTCGGTTCCCGCTTTCGAATCTGGCGCTTGAAGGACCTGAAAGCACGGCCTTCAGAATTGTTGACTTCAACAAAGGAGAAACCCGCCACTGGGAGCAGATTTCGCATGGCGCCTGCCACTAATCTACAAACTTTGAACCAATGATTGCGATAGGAATTATACAGACACTACAGGCACGTTTTCGCCGTCGGCGTAAGTGGTCGCCATGATGTTAGATTTAACGTAAAAGCTGTTTTGATATCGGTCATCGCTACGTAACCGTGATCACGTGGCTTCGCCGAAATAACGGTGGCACTCTCTACCAGCGTATGAAACGCAATTTTCGTGGCATTTTGAGAAAAGGAAATTGAGTAAGTACTATACAAGAGTGATTGCACATCTGACAAACGCTGAACGTGTACTGCGTCTAGCGCGAGCGTTGTTAAACCGATAAGGTAAACGCAACTGTATTTAGACAACGACTAAGGTGATATCAATTCCATTAACACACCACAGCGATAATGTAAATGCCGCAACGAGCATAACGCAATGGCCACAATCTTTTTGTCTCCCTTAGGTGATCTCAATTCCATTAACACACCACAGCGATAATGTAAATGCCGCAACGAGCATAACGCAATGGCCACAATCTTTTTGTCTCCCTTGAAGTATAACCACATTATACACGGCAAGGCGAATTGTGAATGTTTATTTTACATCGACGTCTCACGGGTGTTATTCAAGCTCGTGTAAAGAATAAGGTTTATAGTATTTTAAGGTGTTATTTTCAAAAAGAATTGCATCTGACCCGGCGGTTCACATCTATACGAGCCATCATGCTTACATCCTGCTCAGTCTGATCACACTCCACTCCGATACTTCAGTGGTGACCTACTTTTGCAACAATTTGCAAAGCGGCTTGTGTGGAATGTATACGTTTGACGACAGACAAGGACCGAAGCCATGGGTATGGTTTGATATGGATATAATTTTGATATGTAATCACAATTATCATCGTCATCAACCCAATGACACGTATTGCGGGGGAAAAGTGCTCTCCCATGTTTCTTTATCTAGGCCAGTCCTGTGCTCGCTGTGTTATTCCCGCAAACTTAATCTTATCTGTCCACCTAACTATCTGCCCTCCTTTGGAGCGCTTGTCTTGTCTTGGAATTAAGCCTGTTTTTTTTTAATGAATAGCCGTTATCTTTCGGTCTCTTAATGTCCCGTCCTGATTTTTATATGTGGTAGCGTTGTTCAATATGCAGTGCTTTCTACTTCAATGCATGTCTTTTTCCGGTGTGCTCCTGATGATTTTCCATCACGTGGAATGAACAAGTACTAGTTTGGCCTGCCTGTTCGCAAGCACTGCGCAAGGTTCTTGGTATACTCACTCTATTGGACAAAGCGCAGCCTTGTTTTGATTTGACGTAATGACTCTCTTGTTTTCTAAGTCAACAACTTTTCACGCTTGGAGATCCAGAACCACAGTGCTTTTACCGCTAAGTTGAACGAATAAACCACGAAGCACGTGAAACGACGAGGATAAGGTAAAAAAAAACAATAACATTGCCTTGAGAGGTGCTCAACCCGGTCGCAATGCACAGCATTTTATTCTACGAAAATATGTTTTTTTTTTGCCGCAACTGAGTACAACGAATAAAAACAAAACAAGACAGAATAGGGCACCATCTTCCATTGTTTTTCTTTATTGGTTTCAGTTGCGTCACAAATATTTCGTTAAGCTATGCAGCATCGCGCGCCCAACGTCATACTCTGCTGAAGCACAGTACACAGTATTTGCCATTAGGTGACGGGAATGGGGGGGGGGAAGCGAAAATTCATTGGTGCTCGCCTTACCCCTGCTAAATATGCGCTCGTCAATGAACACAAGTGCTGTACTTCCTTCGCGAAGTCACCGATTGTAAAGTATTCTCCGCTGTTTTCCCAGATCCCGACCTTTGCAGAACCACATGCGCCAACACTTCAGTTTTAGACCCTGTACCAAACCATCCAGCTGAAGGAAGAAATTGAATATATTTCGTAAAAGTAATTGATCATGCTCCCGACAGTAAGGCGCACGTTTCGCTCGGCATAGTTACACTTATAGATTCCGACACACCCTTAGCGCGCGCACTTCTCCACAGCAGTAAACGGACACTTCCGATATATCCTTCTCGCGTTCCGCGTAGTGATTCAACAACGTCAGAGTACAACGGCGAAACGACATTGCTCACACAGCGCGTAACAGTGAGTCATACACTAACGATTAAGGTAATTTGAGACCCAAACAAGACATATATTCACACACAAATTCAAGGCAGAAGATGGAGGTCTCAAGTCATGATAAAGAAGTTGAACATGACAAGCGAGCAAATAAAGAATGTCACCAGAACAAAACAAAAAAGAACGGTGCTGAAGTTCTGTGCAAACATTTTGCCAACAAATTTCGCTCGTTACTCCCGCTATACCGCTTGGAACAATATCGCAAGCCAGGAATGGGTCTGAAAGCCCTGGCCATGCTGTAACTGCTAATGTACCATATAAGCATCTGCATTTAGTAAACAAATAAAACTAACGTTGTCCCTGCAGCTGCGTGGGGGTAAAGTAATTAGCGCTCAGACAAACTACTGTAAACAGCGATGATCAAACGCTCTTTTTTCTAGCTGAATGACCAATTTTCATAAATTACGCAGCAACAAATGTATCAATGCAATTTTTAAATACTGTTACAAATATATGTTAAACGCTGCTAAAAAACGCGAAAACAAAGCGCGAGAAAAAAGCACACGAACTGGAGTAACAAAAATCAATCTTCAGTCTTTCATTTAGGCTACGCAAGATTCGTCTTACGCCATGCTTGTGTATCAGACAAATTTAGTAACACGCTTGTAATGCGAAGCTTGTAAGCACCTTGTCATGACGAATCATAACAAAGTTTGCTTTGCACTGATTTTGCGCTGAGCGCCTGACGTGATAGATGCACAGGTGTTCGTCTTCTCTGTGAACATCGCGGAAGGCCTTCGGTATAGGCGTAAACTTCGACAATGTTTGCGGCATTTTCACTTGGAAAATCAGTCGTACAACACGAGCCTGTTCAGCACGATCAGAGAGTCCCAAGATGTCGCCGACAGCGCCATTCCCTCCTGCAAAATTGGCATGAGGCATCATGACAAAATTTTAGTTCGCGCGCACTAAATGACACACATATACGCAGCTCTGTTGGGGATCTCGAAGCCAGCATTCGGTTGTACAGACCATGGTGACAGTGCCTATTGTTTGAGCCAATATCACAACATACCGCAACAGGACAGCTCCACTGTTTGACCGAATATCGCAGCATCGTGGTCAATGGGTGTTTTCCTTCTCAAGATAGAAATGAAGAGGTATGATAACGACAATATTTCGCAGTTTACCAGGTGTTTAACCAACAGATATATGTAAAGCAATTATAGTCACCCAAGGTAGTGGAACTTCACACTTTTTATGAGGCATAGGTCTCAGGACTCTGCCGCCAGCGCCTTACACATTCCTCTATTCAAGCAAGGGCAATAACATGCTGAGTCATGCATATAAAAAAAGACGTTGCTCAGACGTGGGCTAGGTATGCTGCGTGTGGCAAATCTGTTTGTTGAAAGCGATGATAAGGCATACTAATGCAGGGCCAAGTTCTTTCTCTGGTATTGCAGCACCGCAAGCAAGCTAAGGCTGTTCAGGAACAAGCACGTCATTCGCCCTCTACGCGCGCTGTATTATAGGGGGAAAAAAAATGTGCACCCTTTCTGGCTTATCTCCACCAACAACGTCGCCCATGTTGTGACGACACACATTCTTGCCGTGACGCTTAGTTCCCTGCAACTAGAGATGGCGAAGGGCGTGCATGTTATTAGCATTCCGGATTGAAAAAAAAAAGTGTTGGCATGTGGCGGTAAAGAGAGCCAGCTGCTGCGCGCAGGATGCGTGAAATGGCGATTATTGTATTACGGAACAGTCTAACGAAGCCCGTAAGGGTGCACAAATGGCGTAATTTTTGGACAGCGACATACACTGTCGTCGTGTGTGAAAGGGAAGTCGCCGGCGCTTGGCCTAGCTGCGCTCTGTGGCAGTTGCCTGTAAAGCTCCGCCAACCTTTTGGCGTCATCTGTTGACAAACAAAATAACAAAATAACGAGTGATGACCGATGTACATGCGCTGTGTTATTACGATGCCTCTCTGATAGCGCAACGAACGATGCCCACAAGCGCAACGAATCAAGCACGGTGTGCCAGCACAGAGTGGGCGGCATGAGTCAAATTAGCTCGAGAACTTGAAGTTGCTTAGTTTCAACGCCGTGTCATCATTTCCATATCTTGCAAACATCTACATGCAGCCAATCGTGCATTACCAAGGCAGGGCATAGAAGCATGCAACAGAAGAACATCTGTATGAACCAAGATCACAATATTAGGACGTGGAATCATCGTCAAGAAGAGAAACAACGAAAATGTAAAAAAAATTACCAAAGACATCATAATCATAGAGCGTCATTGTCAAAGAATACCAGAGACGTCGTCAGTCTCACCGGGCGCGTAAAACCCATTTGCTTCTCCTCGTCACGGTGTGGAAGATGCTGCCCGTATCACCGAAAAAAAAAAAAATGAAGCACTGCGCATCGTCAGAACGGGTATCACGCAAGTCCAAAACACGTTGTATTACACCACGGTGTCACATGGGCATTTTCGATCGCGATCAAGGCCGAATTAGGATTGGCCTCAATTAGGTTCACGTGCTGCTATACCGTCAATTTGAGTCGAGATCAAGCGAGATTCGGGATCAAGACGATGGCGGTCAGCGCATCACGATCTGGCTCCCGCATCATGATTTGACATGATGTCCAGCGCCAAGCTCGATCCGAATTAGTTTGTACAGTGTGGCAGCGACCATTTTTCGATAGCGATAAAGAAGTCCGATCCGGATTGGCTCCGATCCGGATCGAAAATGCGCGCGTGACACCTATTCACATGTTACACTCGGAGCACTGAAACTAAAAAAGAAAAAAAATAATAAACACTTGATGTGTAGCTTGCACTGTAGCGTGGCAATTGACAGGAAAGAGGAAAAAGACGAAACACGTACACACACACAGACTCCAAGTTGAAACCCACACGCGTACGGACGCACGACACTTATACAAACGCTAATCGTTTGAATCCTCCAAAACACACCAGGAGGTGGTAACTCTAAAACATTTTCGCTGTACAAGCCGTGGCAGAAACGCGTTTTTCCCCTCTCCACCTTTTTCTAGTCTCTCCATTTTTAGTTGCTTCGAGCGAAGCAAGGCAAACGAACAGGTGGCGTGCGCCACCGTGGGCACATACATACACAGAGACACAACTATGTAGAGATCGCCACTCGCCATGCGCATAGACATACACACATTGTTTGAAAGCATATATACATAGACAGAGAGGGAGTGGGAAGGCGTGTTCTACGGGATACAGAAGGGAAAAAAATGATAACAATACTGAACATCATGTTTTTTTTTTTTTCCGGCGAATGATCTGAGAGATGATTGGCGAGAATAAAACAGAAAGAAACAAGGAGTGCTAACGACAGCGTTAGACCTTGCGCGGATCGACCAGAGAAGAACTGGGGAAGGGGTAGTGTTTTTAGAAGTCGGCGCTCTAAATCTGTCGACAATTAAAACTAGAACGCTGCATGCAGTATTGCTAATGTCTCGCAGGAAAGGTGGCTGAATATTTAAGCAAGTTGTTACATCTCAGAACGAAGTATGACCTTCCCCAATGTGCAAGTGAATACAATACTCATGAAAAAGAGTTACCAGCGAACGACGCGACGCAAACGAGTACAAAAAAAAAAAAACGGTAGTATCGCATCATTCTAGGTATTGCCTAATCGTTATCTAAGTATTGCTCAATAGGCATTATTGTGGTCACTTCATTTCTGCTAGTGCCAGATTAGCTGAAACATGCCCCATCAGAGGTCCTTGCTATACGTCAAAAGGAAATGATGCGCGACTACCCTTACCGATAACGCTTGATAACTATACCCGAATAAGAGCGATGACAAAAGAAAGTCACCATTCGAGCTGCTTTAAAAGTGTCACACTTGTCAGCTCATCGTTGTATGATTGCAGAAAGAGTACTTGATCGAATGGATGCTTTAGCTACAAGCGTCCACGGAAGACTAACGCTTAAAGAAATTACAGTGGAAGCGGAAGCTAACGCATGCACTTATACCATCAGAAAGCGACAGTATGTAAAGAATGGTTACACAATGCACTGCGAACATCCAGGCAATGTTAAAAAGACATAAAAATCTTGTGATGTGGCCATTTTTCTTTGCCCAAAAAACAGATATCATTGTTTAAATGTACGCACTGCACCGGCGTCCACATCAACAAGGCTACCTATTTTCGCAGTGAAAGAATCAGATCATATATGAAACTGGGCTTGTAGAGCCTGCTGATCAAGCCTGCTGCTCGGTTTACAACATTTGGAAGTACTAGTCCTCCAAGTATTTTTGCTTTTAATGAAGAAAAAATTCTCAATATATAACTTATTTTATACTACGTCCCTTTCTCGTTAACGTCGCTCACAATGAACTGTCAGGTTGCTGTGTTTGGTCGTTAAAACTAAACTGCAGTGATTTCCGAGGTCAATGTGTCTCAATGAAATTCGCCGAGTGCGTTATCTTACACAGTTCCGTCATTTGTGCATGACAAAAGTCCTGGGAGATGCGCCGATTTCTTACAATGGTGCATATTGCTTGTACGAGGGTATTTTCAATTCTGAGTGCAAGGTTGTTGCGTACGCACGCGGATGTTTTGAGTAGGCACTCTGAACCAGCGTGAACATGTCGGTATTAAGACGTGAGATTCAGCCTAAGTTATCTGTAACGAAACAGTGGATAACTTAACCTTTTGTTTTCCTCATGTTTCTTGACTACATAGCGTTACCCAAGTAGCAAGTCCTTGTGCAAGAGCAGAAGCGAACGTACTTTCGTGCGGAGCAATCTATAAGCGAGCGCATAGTCGACCTGCGCCAGATGACGTCAGGGGACTCTGCAAAGTTTAATCAAGAGAGTAAAACACAAAAAAAGCAGAAAGACTGAATTACCTCATATGACGGGAAACAGCTTTTTCCCGCTTCATCGTAAGCCATCTGTGACGTACCACTAAAACTCACTAAAGCGACAAACTTGCGCACCTCGCGTACAATAGAGAAACAGTTTAGTGAGTGATTCACGCCGTACACAGGCACACATTTATCTACGACATATACGTACTGAACGCTGTATTTCTACATTACGGTAACCAGAAAAACAACAAGCAGGCGACGCTGAGCGTTTGGATCCCTCTCGGTATAACGAAAGAACTCGCTAATGCGAAGAAAAAAAATCACATCTGTCACTGTGACGGGAAATCACAACCTGCGTGACTAAAGCCTTCCCGGGGGTTTGAATCCACCAACCCGACCACCTCTTCATTCTAGATATTTGACGCCTATACACTTTACACGATCAATACGTGCCTATGTAAATGAGAAAAATAAGAAAATATTGCCATGTCTGTGCCCCAGCCATCTTGCTATAGAGAAGTTTGTTATAACAAAACGAAAAGAAGTAACAAACAAACTAGTCACACCAGACTCGTACAAACCATTGCATCGCCAGTTCAGGAACAGTGCCATAAACGCGCAGGATTTACATATCGAAATGTGCACACATATAAAATTTACATATCGAAATAACGAACTATTCATCTGAGATTTCCGATTTTTTACGCTCATCTCAAATATCAGTACCACGCTGGCATAATTACCTTTAGCAAAAACAGAAATGAAATTCAGGGGTCATTCCAGCATCTACTATAAGGCAACACTTGTACAGTTAAAAAAATAAGGATGTTATACAAAAGGAGTGGATTTAATTTTTAGACACAATAGTGACCCTATATAGGTTAAGCCTCAACTATTCAGTTATATACTGTTTTCTCTGACACAGAGTTATTTCATCAGAAACCGTAATATAACAAGTAAACTTCACTTTATACGCAACTGTAACTCTAGAAGGTAGTTTGAAACCCTCAGGTCACGTATGTTTTTTTTTTTGCTATAATGCTGAGTTTATACGCAATACATCATATTTTTAAAAAATGAGTTTCACAGTAAAGATTGCTGTCACTACATAAGGCTCACCGTAACCCTTGTTTAATGTACGCTTTCTTTTGCAATAATGCAGAGTTGATATGCAACACGTCATAATTAAAAACTGTCATATCTGAAATCGTAACCCTTGAGGCACGTATGCTGTTTTTTTTTTTGGTTTTCTTAATAAGGTAGAGTTGATATGCATGACGTCATACTGAAGGAAAGAATTTCGCTTCAGATTCGACTGTGACCTTCGAAAGGTTAATCGAAGCCTTTTGGTGATGTATATTTCCCTTGCTCTAATGCAGAATTGATATGTGAAACTTGTCTCGAGTTCGAAATGAAGCCGCATGGGCAGTGAACCTGTTTAGTGCGCACTGCCGTACTCGTGTCAGCGTCATGGGAAATCGGCGTTTTTCGAGAGCAATTCCTCCTCTTTGAACCGTTGGCCTACGACCGGCCTATAGGCGTACGTGAACTCGTGAACGTGCACAATTAAAGGACAATAACCAAGAACTTCGTTAGCTATAGCGATGTCACAAGGCTTTTTTTGTGTGTTTTGTGTTGTTGCTATATAAACGTTAAAAAAGCTACCACGGAAATTTACATTTCATAAGCTACTGAAAATTATAAATGAAGCCTTGTTATATTTCTTTGAACACTTCTACTTTCACGGGTGGACAGAATATGGCGACGGCACAAAAAGATGCCCCTATTTCTTTCCTCTAGGAAGCCAGCCTATAATACAAAAGAATAAAGCAAGAAGATGTCACACAATATAGCACTATTTCTTACGATGTGCTCTTATATTTTATCAACGGTTTGTAAAGTACAGCCAAACTCGACTACAACGAACCGGTTAATGTAATACCGGGGGCATATCGATATATATAGTAATTAGATGTATCCAGACACATTCACAACGAGTTCTCATGAAGACTTACTTACGAACGGTTGGATGTGATGAGGCGCATGACAGCGCCGAAGTAGCCAATCACGGTCGATCTGAATATCACGTGAGCTGAATTTGAAGTGACGTCTAGCTTACTGTCAGGTTTAGCTTAGTATTCGCTTTCACTGAGCGCAATAAGGTTTCGTCGAGCTTCGAGTATATCCACTGATTGAATCGGTTATCTGAAAATTATATTGCCCGAATATCGACGTTCTCGCGTTTGTTATCATTGGGTTTGTCTGGGTAGCGTGTAACAACGCTCGCAGTTGATATATTACTGATAGCGTACATGATTAAGTGCAGTAAATCTATCAACTCTCTCCTATAATCACGTGACTTCTGGGCCAGAAAAAAGGCTCCATGCTTTTCACTCTTGATATGACGTCCGCGGTAGCACCATACATCGCGCGTAAACCAAAGAACGATATGCACTCATAGAAACGCCACGTATATGTATAGAAACGCTTAACACGCTTTTGAGGGAACGGGTATAGAGCGGACATTCATTGTGCGGTCTACATTCGCAGGCTACATTGTATACTATACGGTATATTATATGTCACACGCATACGCAACTGCTTTGTTATGTTGTTTTTTTAATCTGCTGCTTAGCTTGTCTCTTTGAGACGACTACAGGAAGACGTGGGTATTTCATTATAGGCATTTCATCCGGGCTTGACAGTCATCGTGGTGCCTCGGCAAAGATGTACACAGTTCCACGGCCTCCCCTCTTCAAGACTTCTCGAACAGACACCTCCCTCACGACTCTGCGATCTGGACAATCGTGACTGGCGTCTAACTCCGCTATAACGAAGTTTCAGGCGTGTTCGTTATAACCGATGCACGTTGTAAGACGTATTCGTTACATCTGGAGCACGACAGAGATGTGGGTAGTGCCGTAAACTCCCCTGCTTAAGACATCTCGGGGAAACTTCCGATCGCCCTCGTGTTTCTGCGTTCTTGAGAGTTGTGTATAAAGTCGAGCCTCGCTATAAAGAAATCGCTTATGTTTTGTATATGATCGATATACTCTATACGATGTATTCGTTATATAAGGAGTTGGCCATTATAACGTATATATACACAGTCCAAAAATAAGGATGCTTATCCTAAAGCACGAGCATGCAGACCTACCCTTCGTCATTAGCGATACTGTGTCGGCCTTTGCGCCTGTACCAAGCTCCTATTCACGACATTGTGGGGAAACTACGCATGCGTTGGCTTGCTTTCTAGACAATTGAATGTAGGCTCAAACCAAGAGTTCAACGAAACGGCGAATGTCTTCGATATGACCGATATACGTCATAACCAACATACCAGATATCGAGAATCAATCATATCGGACACTTGTCTTGCATCTCACGGGTATTCGAAACATTGTTCGAATTTCGAAACAAAGAGAATGTCGTTGATAATACATAAAAGGTCGAAAGAAGTTTCTGATTATTCCGACGAAAATTTGTTATAGATATCGAGGTTCGTTATATCGAGGTTAGACATCACCACCATGACAATGCGCGCTGCGTTGCACCAACGCGGCACGATAAGTGAAGATGGTTAGGGCTACGAAGTGGAGTGACGTATACAGCTATACGCTGCTATAGTGTGTGTTTTAAAGCTTTATCCGCGAGTATGACACGGCATTTTTTTTTCTTCCATGGTAAGGTAGCGGTGTTGTTTCATGCGGTGGTTGCGACGTGATCGCCCATTCCGCTGACATTATTTATTATTATTTTTTAGCCGTGGCTGTACGGGCGCTTTTAGCGATGCCAGAGAACGTGGTTTTTATAACGGATATGTGAACGGCGGGAGTTGTCAGCGCCCGCTGCCGAGCTCATTGCAGGCCGTTGCAGCTTTGATTGCGATCTTCTTATCACGTGTGTCCTGAAAGGTCCACACGTACTGGGACCACGCGTATTCGGTCTACACACACAAAAAGCCGTCCATGCTGAAAATTCGCGCACTGCAAGAGCCACATGTTTAGAGAAAAGGTGAGAGAGCTGTGTCATTGCACACGCTTAGCGCCGGTTGTTTGCGGTTGTGCCCACGCGGCACGAAGTCGACCGAATCGGTTAGGAACTAATAACATGCTATAGATTCAAATGCAAAACGGCAAAGCTGGGAAATCGCTTAAATTCATAAACATTCAGTTACCAGGGCATCAGCTAATAGTTTACCGAGAGAGTCAGTTCCTTTATACCCTTCGTGGTGTGCTAAAAAAAGTTTTCGAAGTTTCGAAGCCGTCAGTGCAGCGCCTTAGACCGGAGCTGTCCCCGAACAAGCACGTTTTAGAGGATCACAGTGAAACCTTCGGTGACCCACACTGCGAGAAATTAAAAAAAAAAAATCAGATCACGCCCGATTTTTTTTGAGCTTAGAAGCACTAAAGCACAGTGTCCCGCCCCGCAGGGGCCCGCAAACAGCTTTTGTCAGTACGCACGCCTAAAGCTTCTTTAACTTTCCGGCTACGAACTTTCTTTTTCATAACACATGCTGATTGAGCTAATTAAATACCAGTTGGCGACAGCGGGGAAAAAAAAGGTGCATCCCACATACAACGTGGCAGGCACGATAGTTTCCCAAGCCTTTTGAACGGATGCTGCAGACATGCAATCCCCTTTTTTCACGATGCCACAGCGTACGCACCCTTCCCCGTGTGGGAAAATCGCGAAACGTCTCCCAATCTCGAAGGCCTTTTTTCTGGCAATACCGACCCTTAACAAAACCCTACTAAAATGATAGAGGACAGCGCAGGAAAACGAAAAAAATTGTAGATTAACCCTATCGCCAGTGCTGCGGTGACACACAGTGCCACAGTGTCGACTGAAGAGGGCGCGCTCTCCAGTCCCTGCTCCACGGTTCTTACACCGTGCCCTACTCGAAGGTCTGCCAGCGTTGCCTGACTTCTTGTTCTTCCTGCTGGTCGTAGGGTCTCGGAGGCACCGGAAGCGGTCGGCCATTGGCCACGTCGGCGAGCTTGGCGCTGATCTCCTGTGCCGTTGGCGGTTGCTGCCGCTGCTGCGGGGGCGCTGGGGGCGCCTGCAGGGTGAAACCCTGCGTCGGTATCTTGAGTTCGATGCGTTCTTCCATCAGGGACTCTAGGTTGCTCTGCTTGATGCCGTAGATGAAGTACATCAACATCCCTGCGTGTCGGAAAGGGAAACAGGAACAGGACATGCATGTCTAGAAAGTGAACACTTCAGCGTTGTATTACGGCGTTTTTCACTAGCATAGCTCGAGCGGTGCTTGCCGAGAGTCGAAACCCCGACCTCGCACTTCTCAGTACATTTCCAACAGCATCTAAGCTGCCATGATGATGTACAGCCGGCCAAAACTTCGCCTATCATGCGCAGCGGCCCCCTTTTTTGTCTGCCAGCGCCATATTATGAAACGACGTTACAAAACATTGTTTCTTTGACATGTGCTTTATGAGCAAACATGTGTCCTTACTTCAACTGGCACCTAATTCAATCGTATGGAAAACATACAGAGAAAAAAACTGCATAGCTCGAGCAGAGCTTGCCGAGAATCGAAACCCCGTCCGTCCTCACACTTCGCAGTACACCTTCCACAGCATATAGGCTGCCAAGATGATGTACAGCAGCCAAAACTTCAGCTATTGTGCGCAGTGGCCCCCTTTTTGTATTCCACCGCCACATTATGAAACGACGTTACAAAAAATTGTTTCTTTGACATGTGCTTTATGAGCAAACATGTGTCCTTACTTCAACTGGCACCTAATTCAATCGTATGGAAAACATACAGAGAAAAAAACTGCATAGCTCGAGCAGAGCTTGCCGAGAATCGAAACCCCGTCCGTCCTCACACTTCGCAGTACACCTTCCACAGCATATAGGCTGCCAAGATGATGTACAGCAGCCAAAACTTCAGCTATTGTGCGCAGTGGCCCCCTTTTTGTATTCCACCGCCACATTATGAAACGACGTCCCCGAACAAACACGTTTTAGAGGATCACAGTGAAACCTTCGGTGACCCACACTGCGAAAAATTAAAAAAAAAGAAAAATCAGATCACGCCCGATTTTTTTTCTTTAAGCTTAGAAGCACTAAAGCACAGTGTCCCGCCCCGCAGGGGCCCGCAAACAGCTTTTGTCAGGACCCACGCCTAAAGCTTCTTTAACTTTCCAGCTACGAACTTCCTTTTTCATAACACATGCTGCTTGAGATAATTAAATACCAGTTGGCGACAGCGGGAGGAAAAAAGGTGCATCTCACATACAACGTGGCAGGCACGATAGTTTCCCAAGCCTTTCGAACGGATGCTGCAGACATGCAATCCCCTTTTTTCACGATGCCACAGCGTACGCACCCTTCCCCGAGTGGGAAAATCGCGAAACGTCGCCCAATCTCGAAGGCCTTCTTTCTGGCGATACCGGCCCTTAACAAAACCCTACCACAATGGTAGAGGACAGCGCAGGAAAACGAAAAAAATTGTAGATTAACCCTATCGCCAGTGCTGCGGTGACACACAGTGCCACGCTGTCGACTGAAGAGGGCGCGCTCTCCAGTCCCTACTCGAAGGTCTGCCAGCGTTGCCTGACTTCTTGTTCTTCCTGCTGGTCGTAGGGTCTCGGAGGCACCGGAAGCGGTCGGCCATTGGCCACGTCGGCGAGCTTGGCGCTGATCTCCTGAGCCGTTGGCGGTTGCTGCCGCTGCTGCGGCGGCGCTGGTGGCGCCTGCAGGGTGAAACCCTGCGTCGGTATCTTGAGTTCGATGCGTTCTTCCATCAGGGACTCTAGGTTGCTCTGCTTGATGCCATAGAAGAAGTACATCAACATCCCTGCGTGTCGAAAAGGGAAACAGGACACGCATGTCTACAAAGTTAACACTTCAACGTTCTATTACGGCGTTTTTCACTAGCATAGCTCGAGTGGCGCTTGCCGAGAATCGAAACCCCGTCCGTCCTCGCACTTCGCAGTACACCTTCCACAGCATCTAAGCTGCCAAGATGATGTACAGCAGCCAAAACTTCAGCTATTGTGCGCAGTGGCCCCCTTTTTGTATTCCACCGCCACATTATGAAACGACGTTACAAAAAATTGTTTCTTTGACATGTGCTTTATGAGCAACATGTGTCCTTACTTCAACTGGCACCTAATTCAATCGTATGGAAAACATACAGAGAAAAAAACTGCATAGCTCGAGCAGAGCTTGCCGAGAATCGAAACCCCGTCCGTCCTCACACTTCGCAGTACACCTTCCACAGCATATAGGCTGCCAAGATGATGTACAGCAGCCAAAACTTCAGCTATTGTGCGCAGTGGCCCCCTTTTTGTATTCCACCGCCACATTATGAAACGACGTTACAAAAAATTGTTTCTTTGACATGTGCTTTATGAGCAAACATGTGTCCTTACTTCAACTGGCACCTAATTCAATCGTATGGAAAACATACAGAGAAAAAAACTGCATAGCTCGAGCAGAGCTTGCCGAGAATCAAAACCCCGTCCGTCCTCACACTTCGCAGTACACCTTCCACAGCATATAGGCTGCCAAGATGATGTACAGCAGCCAAAACTTCAGCTATTGTGCGCAGTGGCCCCCTTTTTGTATTCCACCGCCATATTACGAAACGACGTTACAAAAAATTGTTTCTTTGACATGTGCTTTATGAGCAAACATGTGTCCTTACTTCAACTGGCAGCTAATTCAATCGTATGGAAAACATACAGAGAAAAAAACTGCATAGCTCGAGCAGAGCTTGCCGAGAATCGAAACCCCGTCCGTCCTCACACTTCGCAGTACACCTTCCACAGCATATAGGCTGCCAAGATGATGTACAGCAGCCAAAACTTCAGCTATTGTGCGCAGTGGCCCCCTTTTTGTATTCCACCGCCACATTATGAAACGACGTTACAAAAAATCGTATTGTTGACTTGTGCTTTATGGGCACACATGTGTCCTTAATTCAACTCAAACTTGATTCAATCGTATGGAAAAACACACAAAAAAAACTGCAACTCATGCGCGATTGCTAAACATTTGGTCGAGTGTGCGTATATGGCTGCTAACAGTGCCCTTACCTAGTACCATCCACACCACGAACCGCACCAGCGTGAGCACAGAAAGCTTGAAGATTAGGTAGATGTTGACTACGACAGCGATTGCCGGCACTAAAGGCACGCCGGGAGCCTTGAACTTCAGGTCGCACCTGCGGGAAGAGGGTGCACAGTGTATAGGTACTCGGAGAGAGATGGTCACCACAGCAGCGGATCACGAGTCTTTTGACACTTCTTAATTTCACGATTCTCGAAAAAGCAGCGCGCGAAATTGCAAAAACACGTACACACAAAACGACGCAAACACAAGTGCTGTACTGCACCTTGCGATTTATTGTCGAAAGACCCGGTTTATGTAGGAGAACACGCATGTGTGCACTGGCAGCAGTGAATACGATGAAGATAACAAAAAAAAACTGGAAAGAACATGAAGATAAAAACGCCGAAACAAACACCAGGTTTTGATAAACATTGCAAGACATGTGCACAGCAGAATGTGGTTGCAAGACACCGGAAGAGACATGACACGTTTGTTTTTCTATTTTTGAATTTGTTTTGCCTGAATTATCTCTCGTTTACTTCTTGCGTTAACTGGAAATCGAAATTATGACGTAGATTGAAATGAGTAAAAGTGCACGAAAAAGCACCCTTTCCGCATGAAGCTATTCGAACTCGTAAGCATGCAAGGTCGTCGGTTCGGATCACACCGATGGAAAGGGTGAGTTCTCGTTCCTTTTATTTAGTTTCAATCTGCGTCATGATTAGGCAACGACACTGCCATTAAAAATAAAAGTTAATGCCCCCAACGACTTCCGTGGCTTATTTGACTGTTGGATTCATTGGATTGTTGTCAAGGCAAGTTCATTTCGAGCAATTTCAGGTCAGAGGTCCTTATAGGAAAGGATGTCGGAGAGATCTTGAGAGAGCCCAAAGGCCCCTTTGAAAGCAGCAGGCATTTTACGTAAGACCCGGTACATGCGCGTGCGAAAATAAATACTTGTTTATGAACTTCCCTTTTAGTCAACGAAATAAATGCACAAATGTACATGTGTCACATAAGCCTTGTGTATTCTTGCGCAAAGATTATTTTTACACACACCAGGGAAATGTGTAAAAAGAATGGCAACAAAAGACAGATAGTGGTGTTGAACTGAATTCAAAGGTCTGTTGGTGGCCTAATTGTTAGTTAGATTCAGTCAGTTGTGCCTAAAACAGAAATAAGTCCCTCGAAAAATTCTTAAGAATAACACGTGTATTATAGTTACGAGAAACCCACTCGTACGTTCGCCTCTGGAAACACCGAGGCGCGTTGTCTTACTTGGCCTGTGGCTCCATGGCGATGAGGAAGACGGAGGTGAGTATTCCCGCCAAGCAGGCGAACAGAAAGACAAGCACGAAGCCGTTGCCCCGTTCCAGGGCCCCGACGCCGCACACGATCACAAGGTCGAAGGCGATCGCGAACACGTACAGCAGGCCCACCAGCTTCATCACCTGCAGGCGTTTGCACGAGAGCAACAGTGTGTGGCTCCCACCCCCGAGAATTTACAGCGTCATTTCTGTCACGGAAACGAAGGCAAATGCACTAGGACCACCCTTTCTACCACGGGAATAGGACCAGTAACATAAGCTAATTATTTCCAGCATTCGCGCGGGATGACTTCACTCACGTTTGGTTACTACACCCGGTCTGTTAAGTGTCCCGCCAGGTTAACAGCATGAAAGACGAGGACCAGAAAACACGCGCGCACACAGTACCAATACTGTATCCGGGTGTGCTTGTGTTCGTGTGTCTCCCATGCGGAATCAACATTGCGGATGCGGCGCCAACGTGCCCAAACTGAAGCGCTATCAATTCATTTGTCGTTAAGATCCCCGGCATAATCTCTAAACCCTCGTTACCCTTTCCGTTCTCTTCACTCGCTTTGGGTTTCTCTTTCTGATATCTTCGCACTTGAGTAGTGGGATTAGCAGTTAACATATCTGTCGAGAGTACTGCATCACCGCACTGCGATGCTATGAAGTCTCTATCTGCGCGTTGCTCTTCGACTGGTTTGAGAAGCACAGCACACATATAGTCAGCGGAAGGTACGAGGACGTCAAATGCATATTGCCAGCTATAATAGTTTGGTGTATGTAAGACCAGATATATTTAATACCCTTTGCTGCAGTTAACAGTTGAACAACGTAAGACTTACAGCATACCTATCAAGTACGCGCAAAAAATTATGCTCTATAGGTACGTGCGACAAGAAAATATAAGGGCGTCATAACAGCAACAAACTTTGTGCATCTAACGTATGGAAAACACCAATTTAGTTTAATTTAGAAGAAAACTGATAATCACGTTATTACACTTTCTTTGTCCTTCGCCAGAGCCACATCTTCGTGGAGGCTTCCGTACAACACAGAGAAAACGTTACGTCACCCACTATCTTCTTCAAGCAGGAGTGCCCGGAGACTTTCCGTGACCCTTAGAAGACGACGAGGACCCGGGCTGCGATTGCAGGTTAGGCTGGTTTTAGCTTGCATGGCATGTGCCCTTGCACTGACACTCGTCGCTCGCGTGTTCAGAACACTATTTTGAAGATCGTCTACTGCACTGCAAGCACAACCTGAGTCACGAACAGAACGTATAGCGACAAAATACCGTAGGAAAAACAGTTGTCTAACTCTCCGGAATCTGCGAAGAACGAGAGCTACGCGGATCCGTTTGTGCCCGTCTATGCCAGCGATACTTCTTCGCGGAGAAACGACTTGACCGCCGTCCTTTCTCCAATGCACATGCCTTGACTAGTGCCTCGCCTAGGCAATCTTTCCTTCTGCCAAGATCTAATATGCATAGGGAGCCACACCGTCCCTTATGAATTCGCGTAAGACAATTGGAAGGCGAAACACATTTGTTTCTTCGCAGTCAATCATACGTATTGATACAGCCCGAAAACTTTACGCATCTAACCTGGTTATGAGCACCCTCCGGGTGTCATGCTATATGACTTCATCATGTGACCTCACAACTGTTGAAAACGCGTTACAACATGGTGATGTCATATGTTGACATCGCAATATTCTAAGGTTTTTTGAATGACTCATGTTGTCACTGTCAATGGTTACATTTCGCAATTGATGACGTATCTCAGGCTTCCAGCTTAATTCATCTAGTTTCACGGTCCAAAACAACATTACATAAGGCACGCCATATTGGAGAGCTCCGAATTCGGTATAGCCAAAATTTCTGAAGCCCTTTACTATGAAAATTCTGACTATTAGGCGTTTTTTAACGCACATTCCACAGGCATGTATAACAATTCGCATCTACCGAAATGCGACCGACATGGCCGAGATCAAACCCGCGATAAATGGTTTAACGGCCGAGCATCATAACTACTGTACCATCATGAGGGACATTCTGCGAAGACCTACAAGTAAGAACCCGTCTGCGTGATCCCTCGCGCAGGCATACACACCAGCCGCTCGGCGCCACCATCGGCCGACGGCTGCATCATGAAGGAATCTCATGGGGAACCTTAGTAGCTACAAAGAGTTCCGCGCAGGTGCAATGCACGGTTTCAATAGCGCTTTATCGTTGTCTGCTAGCGTCAGTTGAATTGTCGAAAATGGAACTATTCACGAAACCAAAGAGCACGGCGCACAGTGCTTACACTTTGCCTTTTCGCTTGCAGCCGCCAGCCAGCGGCGGCACTGAGCGGCCATTACGTTCTCCGATGTTCTATTTAAGAGTGCTTCGTTCTGTACCTTCATGCCCGAGCTGTCGGTGGCTGGTCCGGGGTGTGCCCTGAGAAAGGGCAGCAGGTAACCGAGCTGCTTGGTCTTAGTGTCCCACCACGTGGGCTGCTGGAACATGTCCTCTTCGATGCTCTCCTGGGCGTCCAGCATCGAGCCGTAGCCCTCCTGCGGCTGCACGTGCAAGCTTCCGTCGCCAGCTCCTGCATTGAAATTGGACACTGACTCTCAAATAATTTCATCTCAAGGGCGAGGCACAGTCTCAGTATAGGAATCTCAATGGCGATAAAATACAGTTTTACCATCGCGCGCGCGCATGTGCGCTTGTGTGAGTGGGTGTGTGTGTGCACGTACGTGTATGACGTCATGTTGACGTCGTGTGGTGACGACATTATGCGATGACGACTTTTTTTATCACTCGCGTTGTCCTCAACGCCGCGGGGCGCCGATACCAACGGTAAGTTTTTGTGTTTGACGAGGTATTTCAGGCTTTCACCTTGATAACGCATGTCAAGACAATTGGACGTCGTACACGCCCTGAGTGTCTGGTGGCAGTCTGTTGCATGATGCATAATAAAACAACGTCACAAAACAAATGCGCGTGGCACGAGCGGGTAAATGCATCGCGACTCGAGTAGGTGCATCGCATAGTGGTGGGGCATCACGTTAATATAGAGTTTGTGAACTGGGGACCCCAGCTAGGTTGCGTAGGTTGCTCTTGCGTTCGCAGGATCAGAAGAGTTTGAGAACTGGGTCAAACATAGGCTGCATAGGGTCAAACGAACGGGGTGACACCCGTGGCCAAATTCAAAATTATGCGATACGTGGGCCATACGGCACCGTGGCTCACGCTGCGTCTGCTTCATCTCGCTGGCGATCTAAGACGCCTTGGCGCCCCACCCTTCAGCAATGTGGAGGCTACAGGGCCCTTCAGTCAATAGAAAGAACGATTAGCCTGTGCACATATATTCATTAGTGCCTTGTCGTCTGCTCACCGTCTTTACGGTGTCTGTTCGCCGAATATAAGATAAGCTAGGCTGGTTTAATAACTTAAATATACAGTAAAACTGTGAAACCAACAGTCAAGCCAGGAACTTGAAGCGTAGATTTGTTGTTTTACATGCTGAAGATCGGTAGGCGCTCATGCCGGCGGATAACTGAACTTTGTGCCCGTTTCTCTCCGACGCTTATCGTGACTCTCGTATAACTGCTTCTACGTCGACGCGTTCCTTCTCGTGTCCCGCTGCAATGCTTCTTTTCCCTCCTTTTTTTTTTGTTTCCATCGAAGGATGGATGGATGGATGGAAAAACTTTATTTCGTCAGAAAGCAACTGAGGATGATTCCGTGTTAGATGGCCATCAACCCAAGGTTGGCGGCGACCTGTGTGGCCCACTCCACGACCCTTAACTGGACGACTGGGTCTGAGCTGGTCAACACGGCCTCCCAGTGCTCATGAGAAGGATCACGCATAATATCCACCGGCGGCGGCACTATGCTACATTCCCAAAGTATGTGAACATATGTTGCCACAGCCAGACACCATTTGCATTGCGGCTTATTCTCCTCTGGTTACATTTTGTTCAACACGTAAGGGTTGGGAAAAGATCGCGTCTGCAGTTTTCTCCAGACGCATTCCTGCGCCTTAGTCAACCGCTTGTGCGGGGGCGGATAAAACCTCCGCTCTAGTTATAATGATTCGTTATGTCATGAAAGGACACCAGCCCATCTCTCGCGGACCTCCCCGGAACTGGCGGCTCACCTACCCGGCTGACGAAACCTCGAGCATTCAGGTGAGCCGCCTCGTTCCCAGGGTTCCCAGAGTGTGCTGGTACCCAGACAATTTCTATTTCTCTCATTTCTCGTCCCGTGGCCCCATGCAGAAATCGTGCGGCGGTCACCGATATTCTGCCCCTCGCCAGATTTCGGATGGCTGTCTTTGAATCACTGAAAATCCAATCTGACTGCGAATTATTTATAGCTAGCGCTATTGCCGCTTCCTCTGCAGTTTCCGAGGAGCGGGTTTTGACCGATCCAAAGGCGACCAAGCGCCCCCGCCTGTCCACCACCACAATCACAAAAGCGTCTTTGTCCTTATATTCCGCAACATCTGTATAGACTGCCGCTTTGTACTCGCCGTACTCAACGTGTAAAGCTCTGGCTCTTGCCTGCCTGCGCTGCGTATGGTGAATCGGATGCATATTTTTGGGCAAAGGTTTTATGCACAGGGCCTTATGTAACTCTCGCCGCGCCTGAATTTTAGTGTCCCCAGTGGGAGCCTCTGCTCCATTGCCAATCCTTTCCAATATAATCCTGCCCGCTTTGGTTGTCGAAAGCCTATAGCGTGCTGCATCACCAGATGCGCCTCCCATAATTCATCCAGGGTGTTGCCCCTAGTTCTAACAGCCTTTCTGTAGGCGCGTTGTTAGGCAACCCAAGCGCTGCCTTGTAAGCTTGCCGGATCATAGCCTCGACTTTACCTTTTTCTGCGGCATCCAACTTCATATAAGGTGTCGCGTAAGTAATCCTGCTGAGCACAAATGCCTGTACCAGCTTACAGAGTTCTTTTTCTTTAACCCCGCTCTTACGGTTAGCGATTCTTCTGATTAGCCTGACAGTAGCATTGACCGTGGTCTTAAGTTTTTCAAGGGCCACCCTATTCTTCCTGTTAGTTTGCAGACATAGGCCGAGAATTCTAATCGTTTGAGCTTCAGCTACCGGCCTACCCCCTACCTTTACCTCTAACGGTGGTGGCGGAATATAGTGTCTTGCATGTAGCCCTCTGGGTTTGTCCCGAACCACAAAGAGCTCGGACTTTGGCTGAGAGCATGAAAGTCCCACCTCCCCTGCCAACTCTTCGACAATATTAACTGCCTGTTGAAGTGTTTCTTCCAGATGCGCGTCACTACCCCTGGTTATCCATAGAGTAATATCATCTTCATAAAATGTGTGTTTGAGTCCCGGTATCTCCTCCAGCCAGCCTCGGCGGTATTTTAATTAAGGCGATGTTAAACAGGAACGGTGACAAAACTGAACCCTGCGGCGTCCCTTTGCCTCCCAACGCGAATGAGTCCGATTTGATATCTCCTATTGAAATTTCTGCGGTTCGGCTCTCCAAGAATGATCTGATGTAGCGAAATGTCCTGACCCCTGGGCCAATTTCCGATAGGTTATTCAATATTGCCTCATGCGAAACATTGTCGAAAGCTTTATTCAGGTCAAGCCCCAATACAGCTTTGGTGCCCGTGCCATGCCCGGGATTGACTACATCATGTTTTGACTGTATCATGACATCCTGTGTGGACAACTTGGCCCTGAAACCTATCATAGTTAGGGAAAAGATGGCCTTGTCCTCTGCATAATTCTGAAGCCTGTTGAGAACCACGTGCTCCATCAATTTGCTCACGCATGATGTCAGCGATATGGGGCGCAGGTTTTCCAAGCAGAGTTTCTTGCCTGGCTTCGGAATAAATATAATCCTAGCATGCTTCCATTGTGCGGGGATCTCCCCGGCCAGCCAATACTCATTCATTGAGTCAGTGATCGCCCCGACCGATTTGAAATCTAGGTTTCTCAGCATTTTATTAGTAACTGCATCCGGACCTGCGGCAGACGTAGTACGCAGCTGCCCCATGGCAAACTCCACCTCCGCAATTCTTCATCTAGGTCTGAGTTTTCCACCCCCAAGTGGTGTGGTAAGCAACCGTCTACTCCATCAGTTATGTACCGATTCCGGAGTTCCTGTATAAACTCTCCAATTGTGCCTTCATATTGATGCATTAACCTAGTCATTTGCCCACGTTGCGCCGATTTTGTTGCTGCCGGATCCAAAAGATGCCTTAACAGCTGCCATGTCTTTTTGCATCCAAACTGTCCATTCGTGCGATCACAAATCTGGCCCCACTGCTTGGCTTGCAACTCAATTGTATAATTTTTGATTTTACGTTCTAACTTGGCCGTCCTTCTGCGAAGGACGCCATTATGTTTTTGCTTCTTCCACCTTCTCAAGAGACTCGCGTGCGCTTCCCACATTTGTAATAGTCTCGAGTCAGCGGTAAACTCCTCCTGCTCGACTGGCACTTCTACCGTGGTATTATTTACATCCTTCTTGAGCGCCTGTACCCATGCATCCAGGTCATTAATTTTCCCGTTTACAGTGTCTGCTCTGTTTTTCCTAAATCTGTCCCAATCTGTAATTCTATGCCCCTCACTTTGTCTTTATGCTTCGCAGCGCTAAACGTCGTAGGAAAGGATATAGTGATCACTTCCTAGGGCTTGTCCCGTGTTAATCCACTTTGCATTACTGATGCATCTAATAAACATAAGGTCTGGGGAGGTATCCATGCTTATGCTGTTGCCTATCCTCGTATGATCTTGTGGATTGTTTAACAGCGTCCATCGCAGATCCCGGGCAACTTGCCAAAGCCGATTGCCCTTTGGGCTGGCTGGAATATAACCCCACTCCGGGTGAGGCGCATTGAAATCTCCTACCACTATAAGCGGAGCGCGAGCTGCTAACCGTTGAGTTTGAATCAGGAGTTGTAGCAAGCCCAATCCTTTATCTTTTGGAGAACTATACACATTAAGTAAAAACAGACTCTTCTCATACTTTCGTTTAGGCAAAATCTCAAGCAAGACATTGTCTTCCTTGCTGCTATCTACGGAATGCTGAATGGCAGTGATGTTGCGATGGACTAGCACGGCTGTGAAGACGCGTGATACGCCCCTTGAATCAATTCCTGGAGCTGTAAATGCCTTAAATCCAGGTAATTTTACGGAACCACTAGCCTCCTGTAAGGCTATTATGTCTGGTTTACTGTCCAGATTTGTACGTGCAAGTGCAGGTTACCCCGCTTTTGACGAAAGCCCCTGCAGTTCCACTGCCAAACCTCAATTTGCTGGCGAGGCGCCATGATGAGGCACCAGGTTGACTAATGGCACCTGGCCACCCACGGGAGGCAGTCTTGCCTCCAATAGAGTATGAAGTTGCTGAAACATGCCCATGACCTGGGTTTGGGAATCCCTAAATTCAGTAGAGAGCATGCCGAGACGCTCCTCTATTGTGTCTAATCTGGCTTCGATCTTTTCGACTCGAGCCTCCAACCTATCCTGTCTTTTCCCTTGTTTGCCTACTTTATCCGCAAGTGTTGTTACATCTGACTTAAGACTAATTACCTTAAAAACAGGCTGTGGCATGTCTACTGGTGACGTTTCGGCTAATCGTTTTGCGTTAGCTGCCTCATCCCCCGGCAGTGGTCTCGTCACTGTCCCCCGATTCTCCACTTCCATAGCTGCACTCTCTTGTACGCGAGCAGACGCCTCTTGCGTCGCTTTCTGTAGGCCTTGCACTGCTGGTGCCTGTGTCCCCTGCCGTTGGTCGTTTCTAAGTGCGCGTTCCATCTCTGCAATTCTGTTTTCCATTCTTTTAATTAAGTCTCCCTGTCGCTGAACTAGCGCTGCTAACTCCTTCTCTCGAGCGGTTTCGTTCTGGGAGGCCGTGCTTGACAAGCTCACCTTTTTGTTGGTGTCGCGTGCGCAGCTGTTAGTACTGGATGCTCGTCCACCATCTTGGCCGCCCCCGCGCCCTGGCAATGGCGGGAAGGAACTCAACCGGTCCCTGCTTTTGCTTCTGCCTTCTTTACCCCTCGGTGACTGCTCCGTGGCCCTCGAGGACCGCTTATCGTTGCCAGCTTCGCTTTCTCATTCGATGCTCTGCTGCCGGCCTGTCGGTGGCTTGCGAGCCAGGCGAAACTTGCAGTTCCGGCTCCCTGTGTGATGCGCACCATGGCACACGTTGCAGTCCGGCGGGCACGTAGGTGGCTCTCCTTCTAGCGGGGCAGGATGGTCCTTCCCGCAACGGTGACATAGGTTGCTCTTCGGACGATAGCAAACGTCCGCTCGATGTCCAACTCGTCTGCAGTTGTAGCAGGTCTCGACTAAATTTCTGTACGGGATCACAGCGTACAGACAGTTCCAGTAAGTAATCTGCCGGGGTATGCGTTTTCCCCCGAACGTAATCTGAATCGCCTTTGACTTTCTCAGAGATCTCACGTCCAGAATGTCTATGCCTTCATTCTTCTTCAGGAATCCCGCCCGAACTTCTTCCACTGGGCATCCATCATAAGCATTATAAATCACTCCCCGCACGGAGTTCTCTAACGGCGCCGCGAACGCCGAAACCGGCAGGTCACGATCACCCAGCTTGAGCGTCTTCACAGTCGCATATGCCCCACTGCGATTTATGCACGGTGTGCTCACCGTCAACGTGTTGTTTGTGCCATTAACCCGCACAATGTCTTCTTCCGCGGCAATCGCACTCGTTAGACGCGCTGCTGCTCTCAGTGCACATCCGAGTTCTCTCGCTGTCACAACACTCAAGTCCCAGTTCTGGGTTCGTACACAATCTTGAAATCCGTGGCTGGCAACTTGAGAAACGGTCCGCGTTTCTTCCATACCGGCGCTTTCCCCCGCTTGACTTGCTGTGCTCCGTGCGTCTTGCGCCCGTCGCTGCCGGCCTGCCTCTCGCAAGGCTTACTCTTGGCGTTGTCGCCATGCTGAGTCTTCTTAAATCGGTTCTGTGCCTTCAGCACTGGAGCCCACTCTCCCGCTTCAAAATCTTCGGGTGTTATAGTCTCCCCTTCGACGTAGTACTCCATCTTCAGCCCAACAAGACCCACGGTCACCAGACGCAAGTCAGACGCCGGGCGACGCGGCCCAGGCCAGGCTTGGCCTCGGAGATAGGCCTAGCCTTGCCACCGCGGGGTTGATAGGAAAATCTCGGAAACTCCAAAAACGGGGACAAACTTGCCCTAAACGAGTGGTGTCCGTAGGTACAGGGCAACCTCCTGCAGACGAGCCCACTGACATCAAGTCCAGAAAAAAGCGCGTCCGCCGATAGTCGGTCACCGGGCCGGAGCTCATGCGAAACACGTCCGCACAGCGTCTCACTCCAGACACCTCTCCATCGAACGAGGATCCGATGCGCACGAAACGCTGTGCCATGTTGCATGTCCGATGTTCGAAGATGCAGCGTTCTTGGTCTTGGCCCAAGCCATGCCTTGGCGCGTTACTCTTAGCACGTCCGGCTAAGCAAGCAGCATATCTCGCTAATATAGGCATGTACCTGATGTCTTACCCTCAGAGTAAGATGAAACAAATCGATGGCGGATTTCACCATTCATTTGTTGCTGTCAGCGCAGTGGGCGTGTAGCAAGAGCAAGATCGGATCGAAGCGGGCGGTCGTGTCTGCATGGGTGGGGTGGTGAAAACATTTAATAACCATTAAATGGTTACAGAGAGGTGATTGGGTTGGGGCCTTATTGGCCTCCTACCCTCACAGCACTAGGTGGAACCCCTATTCCGGGGCTCCATTGGCAAGCAACGCCGCCCGCGCACGTTGAACCAGAGCCTCTTGGGCCTTCAGGTCTTGACAGCCGAGCAGGGCCGCCTCCCAGTCCTCTCTCGTGGGATTGGGGTTGGGGGGGATAGATGGATTAGACTGGCACGCCCAGACGATGTGAAAGGTGTCAGCCACCTCACCACAGAACTGGCACGTGCCATCAAAGGATGAATTGAAATGTTTTAGCACCGCCGGGCACAGTACAGTATTGGTAAACAGTTTTAAAAGGAGGCGCTCGTCAGCGCGATGCAGTCCCTTACAAGGGTCTGGATAGCGCCGGTGCTCCTCCTTGTAGTAATTGGTAATATCTTTGAATGAAAGGGCCGAATTGTCTGATTGCGAGTAGGCTTCCAAAGACAGGGAGATAGCCCGGGGAGAGAGTGCGCGGGCGGCCTGATCGGCCTGTTCGTTACCCCTGAGTCCTTGGTGACCGGGTGCCCAAACCAGATTTCGCGGAGTTGGATTAACGTATCGGCAGCTAGGTTCCAGTATGCGCTGAGCAAGCGGTGAAGCCCACCCTAGCTGATAGTTCCGACAGGCCCCTCGTGAGTCGGTGATGATATGTTTAGAAGAGGGATAGGTGAGAGCCAGAGCGATGGCAACCTCCTCCGCGTGTGTTGCGCTGTAGGCTTTGAAAGTGAGCCCGTTTACGGTGTTTGCGTTGTGTATGACTGCGGCAGTATACCACCCCCCATGGTGCGGGCCGGCAACGTCCACGTAGCACACGTGTTCCTCTTGACCAAAGTGTCGCTGCAACGCTTCCGCGCGCGCCTGGCGGCGACCACTGTGGTTTTCTTTGGACATGTTGCGGGGAAGGGGTCGGACCCGGAGGGCGCGTCTCCAAGGTTCTGGCACTCTCACCCTTTCCTCAATATAGTAATCGTGTTTGATGTGTATTCGGTCCATGAGGCGGCGACCGGAATGGGTCTGTGCAAGGCGCGTGTATTGGTTAACGAGGTGGGCTTCTCGAAGTTCCCGGTAGGTATTCACCACGCCTAGGGCCAGAAGTCTCTGGTTGGACGTGGTGATAGGGAGGTCGAGAGCCCGCTTGATAACTTTACGGTGGATGACCTCGAGTTGATCATCCTCGTGTTTGCGTAGGTGCAAGTAGGGAGTCGAGTAGAGTATTCTACTCGTTACGAAAGCATAGGCAAGCCGCATTGCATCCCTGCTTCGTAATCCGCCCCGCTTGTTGGAGACCCGGCGGACCATACGGCCCACCTGGTCTCCCACCGTGTGAAGTTTGGCTATTGTGGTGTCGGCCTTGCGTTGGTGGTGTATGAAGAGGCCAAGGACGCGGGTCTCCTTGGCCTCACGGATCGGTCCCGAGGGAAGACTGATATGGAGCTGAGTTGTGTCCTGAGGGGAGGGACGTACGTGCACAAATTCTGACTTAGCCGGGGCACACTGGAGTGCGCAGTAGGTTGCGTAGTCGTCGACTACAGTCGCTGCTGCTTGCAGGCATGACTCCATGTGACCCAGGTTACCTTGCGTGGCCCAGATCGTGATATCATCCGCGTAAAGAGCGTGATGTATCCCTGGTAAAGAAGCCAATTTGGGGGGAAGATGAAGCATGGCTATATTAAATAGGAGAGGAGAGAGGACCGCGCCTTGAGGAGTTCCCCTCGAGCCGATGACGTAAGGCCCATGTTCCTCATCTTGTATGCGTATGTAGGCTCGACGGTCTGTAAGAAACTGTCTAACATAATTGAATGTTTTATAACCACAGTTGGTCTGACTGAGGTGGTCAAGGATTACCTCATGCTTCACGTTGTCGAATGCTCCTTTAAGATCCAAGGCCAGGACTACCTTGTCATTGTGGGGGCATTCAACAGGATCTAATATGTCATGGTGGAGCTGTAGAAGTATATCCTGGGCTGACTTCTGAGGGCGGAATCCAAACATGGTGTCCGCAAAAGTGTGCTGTTTTTCTAGAAACTCGGAGAGTCTGTCGCGCACCATCGTTTCCATCAGCTTGCCGACACAAGACGTGAGGGAGATGGGGCGAAGGTTCTCCACGTCAATAGGTTTACCTGCCTTCGGGATGAAGGTCACGAGAGCTGATTTCCATTCAAGAGGGAGAGGAGTTTCTCCGTCCCAAATGCTATTGATGTATTTGAGGAGCGTGGCGTAGGCTGCGTCGGGAAGATTGGCCAACAGTTTGACCGTAACCTGGTCACGCCCTGGTGCAGTGCCACGCTTCATCTTGCGTAAGGCCGCCTGGAGGTCGTGGAGCTGGAACGGGGTGTCCAACTGCGTGTTCTTTTTGCCTGCGTAGGAGTATGCGGCCGTCCGGGGGTCCTTGGTGGTGCACAGGTATCGGTCCCTGAGCGTGTTTGCCAGCTGTGTTGTCGTTCCTGTAAAGTTGTGCATGACCTTATGTAAGTGACGTTGAGTTTCCGTGCGTGTTTGTGTTGGATCGATGAGAGCGCGAAACAGGCGCCACGTGTTGCGACCAGACATCTGGCGTGCAGCCGTGTTGCACCTGTCCACCCAGTTAGTGTCGGCTAGCTGAGCAGCATATTCCGCAGCTTGCTCCGTGAGTTCTAGGATGCGTTTCTTGAGGCGTCTGTTATGTTTCTGTTTTTTCCATCGTTTGGTGAGGCTGCGGCGGGCCTGCCAAAGATGGAGGAGGTGGTTGTCCACGTCCGTTTGAGTTTCCGTGAGCTGTATCAGCTGTTCGTGTTGTTTCAGTGTAGACGTCAGTGATTTAGACCAGGTGTCGTATCCCGACTGGAGAGGGTCTACAATAGGTAGAGTGGTGCGGAAAGTTGTCCAGTCTGGGATACGAGCTTGTGTAAGTGGGCGTTTTAAGGAACGCATGTACACAGTTGTGTTTAATACACAATGATCACTACTGAGAGTGTCCTGTGTGTTCAGCCAGTCGGCATGGCGTATGTTGCGTGTAATTGTGAGGTCCGGGCAAGTATCTCGTTGAACAGAGTTGCCTACACGTGTTGGGCTGGCGGGATCAGTGTGGAGGGTGAGTCCAAGTGTAGAAAGAAGTTCCGCAAGCTTCCTTCCACGCGTGTCCTCTCGTGGGTAACCCCATAACCTGCTTGGGGCATTGAAGTCGCCGACAATCAGGAGGGGGTCCCGTCCTGCCACCTGCATAGCTTGTGTGAAAGTTTCGCTGAACGTGACGTTCTTAAACTTTGGGGGACAGTAAATGTTTAGAATATGAACAGGTGGGTCAGATCGCCTTATAGGCAGCACCGACACCATTGTGTATGGGAAAGGCGGTGTTGTGGGGAGTGTGACTTCCTGGGCGGTATATTGCTTGTGAACAAGTATACATGTCTCCGGGTTGTGTTGAAATGTAGTGTAATTTGTGAGTTTGACGTACGAGCCGGGTTCCTGAAGGGCAACCACGGCAACAAGGAACTCAAAGGTCTCAAGATAGAGGCGGAAATGAGCCCGCTTCTTGTGGTTCTTGAGACCTCTGCAGTTCCACTGTGTTAGTAACAACGGCTGAGTTGCTCGTCTGCATGGATGCTGCCATGTTGATTTGCAAACGCAGTTACTGGGGGTAGGAGAGAAAAATAATTTCATGACTACGAACTAAATGCGAACAATAAGCGTATCACACAATGATGTGGAGTAACATACACCAAACAAACGCCAATTTTAGTCAACCCGGTCAATTTTAAGGCACTTAATTTATCTGGGACTATGTTTTTCTGCGCAACTATGTTGCTTTCTCACACCCCATAGCTTTGGTAGTGCTGAACAAAAAAATGGCAGCATATCCACGGAGTGAATGATGGGGAGTGGGGCGAAGCATTCGTCCGTCCATTCGTTCTTGCTTCCGTCCGTTCCTGCGTACGTCTGTGTAACCGTCCATGCGTCCATCCACCCGTCCATGCGTGCGTCTGTTCGTGCGTCCGTCCCTGCGTTCGTCCATGCATTCGCGCCTGCGTCCGTTCATGCGTCCATCCATGCATCTGTCTGTGTGTCCGTTCGTCCATCTATTCAGCACTCCAAGTACCACCATCTCGCATCTTTTCATCATATATACCCCATATAGAAGCACCGCCATCCAGCGGACATTTCAAGGACTAAACGGGAGGTGGCACATGCACACTTTCTTACGGCTTGCGCTTCGGGTTTACTTCCCACCTTTAACCACCTCGAGTTCATGGTATATACTGGTTCACTGTATTCATGGCTATGCGGCCCAACACTCGCTAAACCTTTCTAAAACCAAGGAGGTTACACCCAGCGAGTATAACGTAGCAACCCTTTCTTGTCAGATCGTGCTCAATGTACATGCCAATAGCTTCTAATGGGGATCGCAGCATTTGCGTTACCTAAAGGCCGAATGCTCCTGTCTCTCATTCCCCCTTAGAATCCATTAACATGTGCATTGAGCACTATCTTTTATTGTTCAACAACCCCCAGAAGAAATCTCTCACCGGAACCACCTTGGAGGTCAAAATCGTGAGGACCGCTATTTCGGGTATGTGCCACTGGTTGTTCCCTACTACGAGGGACGCACAAGCCACGCCATAAGAAGATTCGCCCCTAAAAGGTTTTCAGCCTTGGGTCAGCACGAATGCAAAAGCCCAACATTGTTTTGTGTTCTGCGCATGCACCCTGGCACGTCGCAAGCTTTTTGGGTCTTTGACCGAAACGAAAACGTCACTGAGGCGATATTCACTATTTTCTTTTAGAGTGAAAACAAAATTTTTTCAACCGTATTTCGGTTCGCGGAAAAACTTTGCGATCTAGAACTATGTCATGCAACATGATCAATAATACATATCTCGGAATACAGTAATATCGCGTATGTCAGGGAGGAAACCAAAATGAAGGTGCGCTGAAATGGTGCGAAAAACGAAAACAAGGGGCAACCAGGAGTGTTTACATTAACACAAGTGCAATTTCGTGCGCCTGTCAGGCTTGCAAGCGTTAAAAAAGCATTATCTATGCCGAAGTTTGTTTTACCAGAACAGCGCTCTTGCACACTCGATGAAGTGCGGCTTCCGAGATCATGCTCACTCCCTTGACACAAGGCACCAAGCCCGCTAGAAGAAATTCCTGATTCCCTTTTGAGTAAATAGGTGCTGTGATTTAAAAGGGTACCGGATCGCACTAGTTTTTGGAATGTGTCGTACAGTGACTTGTGCTTTTCTGGAGAACATGAAAATAGCATGTTTTACCTGTGTCTTTCTTTTAAATAATCGCGCTATTCTTTCTTTACCTTCAAATCTCGCATACAAATGAAACAGTTAAGAACCATTTCGAAACTTTTTTTTTCTGTTCCGGAACAGGTGGGAACGAAACTTTTCGAGACAGAACTAAACTAGAGTCGAAATGAAAAGCATTTTTTTCTGACATCCTTGATAGCACCACTTATTCCGCACGACCGTTTTCAAAAGTAAACCTGTTATTCATGACGTAGTGGGTCGGTGTGTGGCCGCAAACACACTTTTTAGTTCTCTAAGAAAAAAATAGTTTAGTCCTCAAAAAAAAAAAAAAAACCCGCAAGGGACGCAGAAAGAGACAACGCGAAGTGGTACTCTACCATTTTCTGTTGCTTTTGGCTGTGTCCCGTGTAGTTTTCTGGTTACATTTGCTAGGAGCTTCATTGTGTGCGGCCAGTCGTATGCGTCCACACATCTGGCATTCGCCCTTTAGTATTCGTTTGGCTGGTTTGTTTGTTTTGAAGAATGTGTGTTGTGCATACGCTTAGCACTTCGCCCTTTTCGGTGCCCACCTTTTCTCTCGTCGTCGTCGCTGTCGGGCGTAACGACGCGGTTGGACCTCTTGGTGCGTATGGTGGTCGTGGAGGCCCCCAGGGGTGGCCCCGTAGAGCCCAGTCCGAGTCCTCTAAGCGAGGGCACCATCGACGGGGGCGCCTCGCTGCTGGGCGTAGGGCACTGCGAGCGCACCGACTCCGGGAGCAGCTCCACCAGGGTCTTGGTGCGCGGCTGGTACCGCAGCAACAGCACGCACGTCGACACCAGCGTGTACGCCATCAGCGTGCCTGTGGAGCACAACAGATGAAGCACTTCAATTCTATCTATCTATCTATCTATCTATCTATCTATCTATCTATCTATCTATCTATCTATCTATCTATCTATCTATCTATCTATCTATCTATCTATCCATCTATCTATCTATCTATCTATCTATCTATCTATCTATCTATCTATCTATCTATCCATCTAGCCATCTAGCCATCTAGCCATCTAGCCATCTAGCCATCTATGTATGTATGTATGTATGTATGTATGTATGTATGTATGTATGTATGTATGTATGTATGTATGTATGTATGTATGTATGTATGTATGTATGTATGTATGTATGTATGTATGTATGTATGTATGTATGTATGTATGTATGTATGTATGTATGTATGTATGTATGTATGTATGTATGTATGTATGTATGTATGTATGTATGTATGTATGTATGTATGTATGTATGTATGTATGAAGCGTTCAGGATAGCTACTACCACGCGTACGGTAATGCGCCTCTCTTTTGCCCGAAATAAGGCCGTAATATGACAGTGCATTTGGCTGAATAGAGATAAAGGCTAACGCCTTAAATACCACGGTCATTGCCAAAGCAGCGAGATAAAGGCTATTGCCTTAAATACCCCGGTCATTGCCGAAGCAGCGCTTGTCTGGGTCGCCAATGATGATGAAAAAAAAATTAAGGATGGGTTGGCTTAAATTAAAGTAACAGCCTAAAGCTACAGTTATTCAACTCTAACTGAGCGACGGAGCAGGAATATTTATGGCGTGGCACACGCGCCAGAGTGGGCCACCAGGTAGCGTCACGAGAATTGAACGCCGACAGAGGCGCATGCAGTGGCGGTGCTTTGTGGCAACCGCAGTGACGATATTGATTGATTGATATGCAGAGTTCAACCTCCCAAAGCCACCATATGATTATGAGAGACGCCATAGTGGAGGGCTCCGGTAATTTCGACCACCTGGGGTTCTTCAACGTGCACTCAAATCTGAGCTATCTGACCTACAGCCTTTTCGCCTCCATCGAAAATGCAGCAGCTGCAGCTGGAATTCGATCCCGCGACCTGCGGTTCAGCAGCTGAGTACCTTAGCCACTGGACCACCGCGGCGTGGCAACCGCAGTGACGAAAATGTGGATGCGGGATTCATGGTGGCCTATTCATAGCGCGGGCCGCAGCGGAACGAGCATAATATCGGAGGACGGAACGTCATTTCACCTGTCGCCCACATGACGCCGTTAACACGTTGATGGATTCGCAGACGCATAAGTTTATGTGGTCACATCAGACAGCGAATAGTTCAATAATATTTGGTGTTTAGTGTCCCCCCCCCCCCAAAAAAAAACGATATATGATATTGAGGGACGTGTGAGTGGAAGGTTTCACAAATTTAAACCACCTGGGCTGCTTTAACGTGCATTTAATTTATGTACGTGACCTTCAAGAACCCTCGCCTCCACCGATCAAATCTCGCCTGCCGTGGCCGAGATTTGATCCTGCGAACATAGGGTCATCCCTGGAGCTAGACTACTAGACCACTATGACGGGTTATTGAAGAGCTCTGTCCTGAATATTTTTTCCTGCATGAAGCGCACAAAGTGCAACAGGTAGTAATAATTGTTGGGGGCGTTACATTCCTAAACCACGATATGATTAAGAGGGACTCTATAGTGAAGCAGTCCGACAGTTTCAACCACGTGGAATTCCTCAACGTGCGTCTGCGTCTAGATACACGGGTCTCTATCATTTCAACTTCAACGAAATTCGGTCGCCGTAGCCGGGATTCGATCCCGTGACCTTCGGGTCAGCAGTCGAGCACCTTAATCACTAGATCCCCACGGCAGCTATACAGAGGAGATTCGAAGACGAAAAGATGCAAAATCTCGGAGAAGTAACGACAACCTTAAGCACGCAACTGGTATTCCGCTTCAATTTAGAGGTCATAACAGTAGGGTAAGAACAAAATCGCGGCTATAGTTTGATTATTTACTTCTTAATTCACTTACTCAATTTCAACATCTCACTTGAAGTCAGCTCCGTTGCCTAAACGTTCGGTGTTCCGTAATCATTCTGCGTCCTCTATCGTCCAGTTCACTCACTTTCCGTATACAGGAACTGTGATATGATGACAGCCGCGCTGCGGCGGCATAAAGAGGGCGCTGGCAAACATGTCGCGAGCGTAAATTCGCTTCCGCGTCTCACCGACTCGACCGTTTCGACTCTCGCGTTCCCTGACCCTGCGGGGTTTACTTCCGAGCAGCGCCTCGTGCGTTACAGTTGAAGATACCCCGCTGTGGCTTTCATTTTCATGTTGCACTTCTTTCTACTCGTCGCGGGCATTTGTGCGTGAATTCGAATGTGCATCTATGTCTGGACACGTGCGCGCGTAGCGATATTTGCACGTTCTTTTCGAGGTTGGTACATTGCATTTGAGAGAGAGAGAGAGAGAGAAATAGTACTCTGTTGCTGATGACACGCCACAGTCGAAAAGAGGAGAGAAACACACGCAGTTCCATTCATACAAAGCGACGAAGTTGTTGTGGGTTCGGTAGCGATGCGACTCTGTCTTCCTTTGTACGCGCGTGTTCGTTGTTGGCGTAATGGTGCAAATTAGACAAAACAAAGCGTACGGAACACAGTGCGTCTCGTCAGTTATTATTCATTAATGGAGGTGGTGCAATAGCGACTCGATGAAGCTTCGTCAGCTTCACGAGAACGCGCCTAGGATTCGCGAAGCCCTCGTTTTGCTTGCGCGTGCACGTGAGATGGCTTGAAGCAGCGCGAACACAGAACGAAAACAGGAACACACACATACACAAACGATTGTGCGCTTTTTTTAGCGTTTGTTTTTGCGCTTTTGTGAGTGTGTCTGTTCCTGTTCTCGTCGTGTCTTCTTCGCACTGTTTAACGCCTTTTTGAAACCATGAAGCGACTATCCCAACAACATGCCTTATTTCAGCTATACTTTGTCGGTTGTTCCACAATGTGGCGAAGGTGTCTCGTAGTGTGGGCATACCTATAGACATCATTTCCACGAGCACGTCGAGGCTCATGACGATGGAGACGATAGCCGTGGCTCCACCTAGGAGCAGAGTGGCGAATGCAGGCGTCTCCGTCACTGGCCACACCTTGGCCAGGGCCCTGCGTCGAGGTTGGTAGAACATGCCAACCGTGAAAACATATTTAAACAGAAAAACATTGGCGGACCACTCAAGCGTGTGACGAAATTGCCAAACTGCCTGTCCACAACACATAGTGGTGCGGCACCTATAGTGGAGACCACTGCGCTGGGCCCGCAAATAGGTACCATTGTCATATAAATGTATTATTTGAACACAACTGGATGCTAGTTCGTGATTTTTTAAGCAAAGTGTTAATCTTCGGTAAGGCCATCATTCGCTTATTTCGACAGATTAATCACGGCTTGCCTCCAGTGGTGCGCCGTCGGGCAGAAGCCATTTTGTCCGAACAAAGACGCTGGACGAAAGGGTGGATATCGATTTTACTGATAAGTCGCTTTGGAGACTGTAGTACGTCGCCACTGATGCAGCGAAAACGTCGTGAAGGGGATGGTGGTCACCTGCTCACATGGTCCACAAACTTTTTTTGCGAATGACTGTGCATACTGGAGCGGAATATGGAGAACATTTTGAGACAGAGCACACAAATTACTCGTAGTGGCAACACTCAAACCAACATTTGTCAACGTCGAGTAGACAGCAGCCATGATTAGTTGATAACAGCGTGACACAGGCACGTTTGACCGTTATGTGCGCCTGCACAGATAAAATTACTTGATCGTCATCAGCATGACGATAGTTATAGTGCGAGAACAAAACGACGACACAGAGTCAAGAAGGACACGAAAGACACTAGCGCTAGTGTTTTCGTGTCCTTCTTGTCTCTGTGTCGTCGTTTTGTTCTCGCGCTATAACTATCGTCATGCCATACCAACTAGCCCAAGCTGCCACACTTCTACGTCATTAGCAGTCCCTGCGCGGTACTGACTAATCCGGATCAAACTTGACGCAAACGACAGTGAAATCGCGATCTGGAAGCCAGATCGCCACGCTGAGATCGTGATGGTCGTGCTCGTGGTAGGGCCTGATAATTCCCGAAAGTTATAACGCGTTTCAGCCCCTGATGGGGATTAAGCCTAATCAGTATCGGTCTTGGTAGCTATGAAAAGTGGCCGTTTGACACCAGTGCAGCATTTGACGACATGGTTATAGCAGTCATTGAGCCAACATGCACCAGCTCAGGTGATACAAATTTAGCCGTACAACAAGCTCTAGTATACGGTGGTTGAAACATAGCAAAAACCAGGTGCCAAGTCTATATTAGCCGAAGTTGCCCACACTACCTTACACTGCCAACGTCATTCTTCATTTAGGCAGCACTAGGCGATATTAACCCGAGCTAACCCCTGCGGCTAGTCAAGTGAACACGATAGGCCAGGACTCCCAGGCGTGCCCACGGTGTGCAAAAAGGTGGGGGGACACCTCCTTGCTAAATAATTAAAGAGGAGGGGGCATAAAGTCTGCCCCGCAACTTTAGTGTAGGGCAGTAGCCATTCATGTATTTGACGATAATGGCGGCTGATGGACCCGTATGACACGTTACAAGCATTGTTTTCTTTCCACCTTTACCCTCTGCAAAGCCGGGGACCAAGAACAGTCCGTTGCGAGAGGCACGTCATCGTTACACATTCATTTTCGCATCAATTGCAAAGTTTGTGTTCTATCAGAACCGACCAATGAAAAGAGTGGCATGGAAGAGGGCGCGTGGGGGAGGCTGTTGACTGCGGTGAAGCTTGTGTTCGTGTATACCTGAATATGAGGCCGTCCTTTGCCATGGCGTAAACCACACGAGGCATGGGGAACATGGAGCCCAGCATGGAGACGACGAGGCCAGCGAGTGCCCCGAGAGCCACGATGTAGTGGCAGGAACGGGCCCCTCTCTGGGCGAACATCTCCACCAGACCAGCACCGGCGTTTATCTGGCTGTACGGAACGATTAGCGTCACCTGCGACCCGTCCGGGGGATGCATTAGGGCAGGGGTCAACATCAAACGCTGGAATAAACTCAAGCAAAAAGATCATTCACGAGTTGAACAAAATTCGTGAAGTTCAGTAGAGATGAAGCTGACATATCTAAAAAACCCTCTCCTGAAGAGCTTAAAATAACAGAGCGGAGCTAGCTGCCGCGTATTCATTCTAAAAACAGGGCGTGCAGACATGGACACAGTACAGAAGCCAGGACAGTACAAACGTCGACTAACAACTTGACGGGCGCAAAGCGTTGGAAAAAAGGCTAGACACAAAAGACTTGCGCATGAATGCCTTAGCAAGAATCCATACCTATCAATCGAACACGCGTCGGATCCTACGCGAGAGATAACCGTTCACGCATTTATTTCTTCTTCATGCAGGTTAATTGACGATTCTATCACACATGTGCAACACCAATATTATCGACACGTCAGGTCTCAACCATTAGACGCGTTTCTGTATTCCTGCGTCTATACAAAAGTGCGCAATCATCGGATTTCGGCGTGAATTTAGGCTCTCTACAATGTAAAGAGAGATAAGGTGGTGAGCCTCCGGTTAGCCATCTCTTATGTTACTTTGATCTCTGGTCAAAACAGGGGCCCGTCTGCCCTTGTGTGAGCTTGCATGAAGCTTGTAGGTGCATTGGGATTGTTGTCTGACGTTTACATAGACGCACGTGTTTTTTTTTTTCTTCTTTTCACTGGCTGCTCGTGTTTCTTGGCGTGTTGGATTTCGAAGGGTCAGTGACGTGAAGCGATGTCAACGACAAATTTTTTGAAGCTAACACGCCATGGCAAGAACAACACGGCGCATTTGACAAAAAAAAAACAAAAAAACAAGCTCACGTATCGAAACTTTGGTCGGCCGTTATGAGGCACCTGCCTGTCTATATATCTGTCTAGCCTGTTCGTGGAGTGCGGAACAAGGACTTAGGGAACTTATGCTTCATCAAAGGGCCTTTGAAACACCATGTCCATCAACGTCCATTGGTGCTAAAAAAAGCCGAGGGCAGTGCAGGGGCCCAAAGGTGTAGCCCCGAACTTTTTAGTGGGTGGTTGGAGGCAAGGGTGTTCAGTTAACCTTCGCGTGTGTATTTGTATGTGTGCGTGTATATATACACATGCAAAATTGAAAAATTTTGTTGGTGGGGTTTAGAACTCCCCCTACCTTCCACCAGCTACGCCTATGGACAGCGTCACCACTCAATTCAAGAATTCAAGTGGTGAGCACGCATCCAAATCACCCCGCAAGATTTTTGTGAGCGAAGATTACGTCAGCTATCAGACGTTCTTACTGTAAGCCAGTATGCAACGGAATTGGGACATCGTTCTTAAGCAACACCTTGCAGCAACAATGACGGGAAAGACTAACCGAAACGCGGAGTCGGGTTGAGTATAAAAGCGGGGCTGGGCACCACTCTGTTTGAGTTAGGCCTGGAGTCGAAGCCCCGTTTGGTGTACAATCGTTATTGGGTTATACTTTACGCAACGAGACGCTTAAATTAATGATATTACAGCGATTGTTATGAGATCACAACAAGAGTAGACTTCATTGGCGATGTTTTCCGCCACCACCACTGCAGTGTTCACAACGGCTGTCACACGAAATGAGAAATAAAGCATTCATGATCAATCGGGATTTACCGATGCATGACTTTTCCACAGAATGACGAATAATCACATAGTGGCTGTTTGACTATTCCTCAAATATTATGATGATTTATGGCATAGTTGGTAACTTCCACGTGAACTTGCAGATGGCAGGCACCCAGAAGAGTTCAGAACAGGCCCCAAAAAGGCCACTCCTCCAGCTTTCGCTGTGACCGTGCTGCTTGTTCTTAGCAGGCCGGGTTTCTATTTTCCTTTTCTTGTTTTTTTTTACTCCAACGTCATTCGGGAGTCTAGTTTACGGGCTGGAATTATGCGTAGAAGCAAGAAAAAAAAACGCGCTCGTGCGTGGTAGCACGTTTATATGGATGAGTAGTTTCCTTCTTCTGCACTTCTCTCTCTTTATTACTTATGTAAGCGAGATTCTTCACGTGAAACGCATTTTCAAATCACGACAGCGTGGGAAGTACTCACCATCATGCTGGACGTGATGTACGCAGTGAGAACGATGGCCAGGCTGAAGATGATGGCCGTCGGTATGGCGACCTTTGGATTCTCGGCCTCCTCGCCCGTCGTGGCGATGATGTCGAAGCCGATGAACGCGTAGAAGCACGTTGCAGCGCCGGCCAGAACCTGCAGACCGAAATCGCACCGTACAGCAAACATGCCCACATGCACGCCTTGAACAGGCTTTCCTCGCCTAAACTGCTGCGACTGACGTTTCGTATATATATGTACATACTCATGGACCGAGACGCGACATCTTTTTTAGTACAGCTCTTAGAATTCCTGTTTCTGCCTTTAGCGGCATTGCCGTCGCAATCGATGGCGTCACCGCGCGAAAAAGTACGCGCCACGTGAATTGCGGAAGCCCAATTATCATGTAGAACAAGTTCGAGTGTCAAACGAAAATGAACACACGAATGACAGATAGAGAGAGCTAGAGAAATAAAACATACAAAATAAAGAGAAAACGACAGATAAACAGTTAGAAAGCCATAGAAAGTAAGCAGAGAAAAAAGAAGAGAGAAAGAGAGATAGAAAACGGACAGAGAAAGAAATAGAAAGGGAAGGGAGGAAACGTTACGATGCTGCAACTACGGAAAGCCAAAACTTGAAACTGTGGGAATCGAGGCTACACTCGCGACAACTTTCCTTGGAACCGAAGGGAAAGCTACGGAGCCAAATCACGTACATCCTACCGCCACTGAATGTAGTTCAAAATAGCGCCCGTATTTTCAACGTGAATTATAAATGTTCCTCCTTTATTTTTTACGTGGAGCTATTTGAGACAAAACACAGCCCACACTAGTAAGATATTCGTAATTATAGTATAACTTTACTGTTGTGACCACGTTTTTGAACGCGTGAAAAGGTCCCGCCTTATTACGTGCACCTCAAACGCTAAGCGGCGTCTGCGTCGACATGAAACGCTGATGGTGCGCCCCCGTCACTTTCCTACAGCGTTACGAGACGCGTGCCAAGACAGACTACTTCGCGTAATGCTACATGTGCCGAAATCTCCACCTCCGTAGCTTTCCCTTCAGTGCCAAGAAAAGTTGTCGCCGAGTATAGCTCACCGCTACTACGCGGGATTCGTCACCAATTTCTGCCGCTCTGACGTCCTAACATGACTCTGCCCTCCTCCGCGGTTCGTCGGCGCTTGGAGAGCGGGATTGATGTTAACCCTTCTCACCCGGTAGCGGAAGCCGACTGTGGCGCTGCGCTCGAGTCTCCCAGGACGCTTCGCGCGCACGAGTCGGGAGTCAGTCGGACGGCGTGACGCTCTCCAGACAACAAAGGCTGTGTTCCAATCCTTAGACAGCACGTAGACAGTCTACGAAGACTGCTTAGAAGACGGCATTGAGCCCATGCTGTCCTAGAAATGGAACACATTTAGACGGCTCTCACGTGACGATGCGCCACCTCACGTCGAAAAGAAAAAGCTAAAAGAAACAAACGTAACAGTTGTAATTTCTGGCTTATTTCGTGTTGAAATAAAAAACAAATAAACGTTACTCACATTGAGCGTCTAGGGAAGCGTCTGCTTGTGTGCAGTCGACCGTTCCGGCGAGATCCGATCTATCTGAGCGATTCGCTGAGCCGCCATCTTGTTTAGACAGCAAAGTAGGTTGCATCGTATTTGTTTACGATGCGGCCTTCTCGAAGCTGTCTATTTTGCCGGCTACGTGAGAATTGGAATGGGACTTTAGATGGCCGCCGTGCATTTAGCTGTCTATTTAGCCGCCTACGGTGCGTATTGGAACACACCCAAAGAGTGAGCACGCATTTCTTTCCCGTCCGTCGGCTGCCTATGTTTGGAGCTCGCCCCGACTCGTCAACGGTGTCTTGCGTCCACGGCGAACACTTACCTTCCGTTTCCCCATCCGAACCCTAGGTTGGAGAGCGGTGCGGTGTGTTCACGCGTGGTCGTATAATACATCGACCCCTACCTGTAGAAGCCAACGCGAGCGGAGTTTGCCCCCGCTCGCGCGATCATGGCCCTGTTGTCACTGATTGTGAGAGCGCGCAGCATAGTCGCGAGGGCCCGTTTTCCTCAGCTGCCTGTCACAGTGAACCATTTTGTCCACGGAGACGCACTCGCGGCACCCCTTTGTGTTGTACTTTCGCCCGTGGCGTGGATAAGCCTCGTTTGCTTTCCCGCCGCCTTTTGCAACGGGCGCTGTACTGCGCTTCAGTGTTGCCGCAGGCAAGGCAGTATTGCGACTTGTTTGAAATCAGTACTGTGTACTCGCCACGCTTCGCTCGTCACCTCGACTTACTGAACATGCGTGTGCTGTGGCGTGTCAGGCGAGGCCCTGTTTCTGGCTAAGGCAAACCCACGCTAGTGGCCGTGCTCCTTCGGAAAAGGTGTACACTACAAAACACGATTAGCATTGCCTGGACACAAAGTGGTGTCAGAACTTGCATCAGAAAGTATCTTAATCAACGCCGTTTCTTTTTTTTATTATGAAAACTGCTACAAGCAACTGCTTTTGACAACAACGTCATATCGTTGCAAACATTTGCACTAAAAGTAATGTGCGGTGTACGTACAGGCAGTGTGGCTTCAGTAACACATGCGTTGAAAAGACTATTCCCACACGTTTATTTCCGCTTCGTGCAATTAATGTCACAGGTCAGTGGCGAACTTCTGATGGCGTGAATGGAGAAAACATACATACAGTAACATCAAACAGAGCCAAAACAATAGATATCAACATAAAACAAATACACAAGGCAACTGATATCAAACGATAAATGCGGCGTTTAGCCACTTCTGTAAAGTGTGCTCTGCCACCGTAACAACACTCATGCGGCAAAGCCGCCTACCACACAACCAGCCTTTTACGCGTGTTTGCGCATACGCACAGGCACTACGAACAGGTTCAAACAGGTTATGCTTAAACCACATAAGAGGAGACGCAATCAGGGAAAAGTAGGAGGGAAGGTAGATACGTCACGGCATTTTACGTCATCAGTAGCGGTGTCTATACTGAGAATACACCAATAAAGATGAGTATTATCGTTATCCCTGAATGCTCACAAGATTAAGCCACGCTGTTAAATCGAGCCTGCGACTGAAGTTTGACTAGCTAGAATTTTAAATAAATCCAGGAAGAGGTGAACGGAGATTATAAAGGTAGAGAGGCAAACTAGAAGAGAGATAGTAATGTGTGGTTTGGCTGATCATATAGCAATGTACGGATAGGAAGCGTGCAAGAAATCAGACTATTTATCAAACAGACAAAAGTGTGGCAGTTTAGGCACATAGGTACACCATATTGAATAAAACTAAAAGCGCTCGGAAAACACGGACGAAAGAAGGTACACATGTTCATATCAAGTTAACTATAAATGTTGTTCGAGTGCAATAAATAGCAAAATCAAACTTTATTATAGTCACAACTCAAATACATTTTTTGTTCTCCCAATAATATCAAGGGGACTGAGAAATGTAGTGTACTGACGATGTGTTTTATTTTTCTTGTGTTTATTTAGACTTTGTTCTATGTGGTGCCAGTATGTACCGTCATTGCACTTATATGACTTGAGTTTGGAGACTTTCGAGCGTTGTGTATCCCCATTTCAGTGTCTTACGAGTATATATGTCGTGAGTGCTCTATACAAATGTATTAATTTCGTGCACGCGTATTGAATACATGCAGTTTATATCAGTGTTTATCTAACCTTGATTACAGTTACTCCGTAAACCTAACGTACAGGAGATATAAACTCCACACAAAAAGGTTCATCATGGTTTTAAGTGTACGTGGGGGCGGCGATCCTTGTCAGGAGCTTAAGCGTGCGCATACAAGCTGTTACAAGCCATGCAAACTTCATGCATACTCTAGAAACGGCTGAAGGTAACTCTACACATTTAATTAATTTCTGCTACAACAGAACAGCAATCACATCTTCGACAACATCAGATCTCGATCTCTCACCTCTGGCACATCGTCGGAAGACGCTTTGATTAAGCATCTTTCACCCCACATTTGATCGTCTACAGCACAGCGACGAATTCATATTGCCACCTCAGTATGTTTCGTTTTGCCTAGGTCGCGGCCAAAATGTATGTATTCATTTTTGCAGAACTGACACTCTCTTTTTTATTTCAGCCTTTTTTATCAAGGACATCAGAAGAGTGGAATCGCCTTCCTCCGCACGTCACCTCTATCCCAAATCACTAACCCTTCGAGAATATCTTCGTTACAATTTCATAATTATAACTTCATAAGTTTGCTCGCTTTTTCTCACTTTTGGTTGGTTTATAGGTACCCACTCTCTTCTCTAATGCCCTTGGCCTTGATGGTATCCTAAATGAATGAATGGTCTTCACCTACTTCTTGATTTGTCAGGAAAATAGACACGATGAATTTAACTGAACTGAATTGAATGATTAGTGGCGTACGCACCCCTGACCAGCCGTAAGGGACGAATCCCCCGTGCTTGGTCCAGTTGTCGGTGTCAATGTAGAAGAGTCCAGCGCCCATGATGAAGACCCACACGGCGAAGTTGAGGCAGTTCAGTACGTTGTTGAATAGCAGGGATTTCTTGACGCCCGCCAGCATGAGCGCGCTCATCAGCACGGTGATGATACCGGCCAGCAGGTCCGGAGTGTGACCTGCCGATAAGACGAAGAAGACACGCTACAACCACTCCGAGGTGACGCGCGGTATGTCCGTGCCATGGGAGTAGACTATGACAAGAAAAGTAGAAGACGAATTACGATAGAAGCACCACGTCCACAAAGTCATACTCAGGAAGCCAGCCTACATGAAAATATAAACGTGTGCGTGTGAACATTTTATTGCACTGTGAACTGCTTCACGCAAACGGTACTTTGCCATGTTATTTAAACTTGTTTTAGAGTGCTATCATGTCTTTTTTTAATGCTCACTTTGAAGAACCTTCTTTATTTATTTTTTTTTGCTGCAGAATCGATAGACATGGATTAGCCGAGGTAATTTGGACCTCAACATTTCCACAGCAAGACAGTTATAGCAGAACAGAACAATGACGTTTACATGAACCTCTAAAACCAGTCCTTTCAGGCGGAAACTGTAGATCTGTTGCTATTCGCGGCGGGGTCGAGCTACAGGTGGCAGAACTGTGGCCGCATTAGTGTGGATAGGTGGATGGCGGCGCGTATCGAAATGTACGCAGCGGCGCTTCACTGTAGGCGGTTCGAGTCGATTATCGACGAACAAAACGCGTTGACATGCAACCTAACGGTGATATACACGACATCCACGTCCACATTAATGCACGTACGAAACCGGGCTATCAGTGATATTACGCGCGAGAGAAGCGCAATCTGCTAATCAATGGGCCACCGGCTTCGGTCGCAGTTGTCTTTTGCCCTGTGCTCGATCTTTTTCCTGGCTTTTCTCGTAACCCGCCACAGTGGTGCGTGGTTATGCTGCTTGACTGCTGAGCCGCAGATCACGAGATCGTATCCCGGCCGCGGCGGTAGAATTTTCGATGAAGGCGGAAATTCTTGACGACCATGCACTCTGATTAGGGGCCCGTTAAAAAAACCCCGGGTGGTTTAAATTTGCGGAGACCTCCACTACGGCCATGTGCGTCAGCAAAGCATCATAACTTACTTTATTCGCATTTTTTTCGATGTTTGGTTACGTGCAAGATACATTTTTCCTCACAACCAACGACGCCCACACCGACGCTGGAAATTCTGCGAAAATATTTTTATTTAGTTAATAAACAAGCACTATAAGATAGATAATAGCCAACTTTTATCTTTGTCTTTCGGATATTCAACAAGGCAGCGCCATAACCTATCTATCACACCCTTTCAGTCTCGAAATACTTGTTTCAAGTATTAATTTTTTCCGAGATTGGAACAACCTAACCAATTACGTTGTTCTACAGCCATCCCTTGAAATGTTTGCGTCATATTTTTTGTGTAATATATATACCTTAAATTATATGTTGTCTTCATAATTGTTACTGTTGTTTTTTCTTACTGTTACTGTTACTGTTGTATAAGAGTTTTCATGTTTGATTTTTGTTCTACTCAAATAGTCTGAACTGTATCATACTTTCGTATTTATGTTTATGCCTGGATTGATGTTTGCCTTGCTATACTTATGATTGTATATCCCACCCTGTTCTAATCTCTCACTCGGAATTGCAGTATTCATCAATAAATAAGATAAATTAATAAGCGAGTTCTTCAATGCTATCATTATTATTGTTGGGGTCTAACATCCCAAAACTATATTATCATTACGAGTGACGTCATAGTGGAGGGTTCCGTAAAATCGTGAAGCTTGACCGAAAAAATCGAGAAAGACGCAAATAAAATAAATCAACATTTGCAAGCCCGAGTGAGGATGAAACCCAAGCCGTTTGTGTTCCTTAAGGTGCACCTACATCTAAGTGGACGGGCCTCATGCAGTTCGAATACGGCCCTGTAACTTTTGGGTGATTTCAACCTCTTGGGCTACCTCAGTAGATCGACTTATCAAGAAGGATTCTGCATGCGTGTCAGCGTCACCGACCAATGATGGTTCCGAATGTGTTCCGGAAGGCGTCGCTGATGGCGCCCCCGAGCATGGCGTCGATGCAGGCGCTGATGGCGCACGCCCCGGCCGCCGAGCCAATCAGGTACTCCAGTATCATGTTCCAGCCGATGACAAAGGCCACGAACTCGCCCACGGTCACGTAGCTGTACATGTACGCAGATCCGGTCGTGTGCGGCACCCTCACTCCAAACTCCGCATAGCACACGCCTGCGAAGAAGAGGAAAAACTGGTATAGGGCGCTTTGAGCAGCGCAACACCTGCAGGGGAATCCCGTCAGCAGCAACATTATCCGACAATAGCAGAGCAAAGCGCTGGGCTCATTCACTTTCCATGAACATTGAAAGAATAAGTGCTAAATTTCGACAAGAGCACACGTACACGCACGCACACACGCACGCACACACGCACGCACACACACACACACACACACACACACGCAAAAAAGAAAAAAAAGAAAGAGGGAGCAGTCAAAAGACTGATAAATAACTGTTTAGTTTCATGGTGTTGCGCACGCGCTACGTCTCTCTAGAAGCATAAAGCAAAAAAGAGAGAGAACAAATATGTGATAACACCTTCCGTATAACAAAGTGCAAGTGACAGCTGCGCATTGTTGCGACGCGCACCTCCGACGACGTTACGAAGGGCGCCTCGAAATCTCAACGCTGCGACCACTGTTTCGAAAGACGGTGACGCCAACACGGTCCCGAAGGCGCCACTGCTTCGAACTCCGCCGGGAAGGTCACCAGCCGTTTGGTAGCGTAGGTTTCTCAGCTCGCGACTGCTTCTGCGCAGAGCTGATAGACGAGCGGACGAGACGACGGTGAGTTAAACAAGGTTTATAAACAGCATATATACAGAGGCGTTACAAATTCGGCACTGGGGCCGACAGAGACTGGAAGAGCCGAGCTCTCCTCTCTAACACATAGGTCTGCTCTAAAATGGGTCCGCTGTAAAAAGGGGGTCTCTCTCGACGCGCCGCAGGGCTTCTTTTATATGCCCCGGGTCCAACCCAAATGTCCAACCCGAAGCGCCGCTGGTCGCGAAGTCAGAATCCTCCAATGAGGTCGCCGCTGGGCCGCGTCCTTCTTTCTCATCGAATCTGGAGAGGCTGCGCTGCAGGTGGCTGCACCCAAGGACGAGTGACGTCGCCGCGCATTGCGTCAGCCGCCAGACAGGAAGACGCCGGTTGTTTACTCGACGGGCTCGCGGCTGCGCTGACTCACTGCACGTGCGCGCCAGAAAGGCGCCGTGGCGTGATGACGCCGTTGAGTTGTTCGTGTCAGGCGGGCTGGCCTTGACACAGATTGCCTTTTTCAGAGGCACGGACGTTCGCTGTGGACTCGCAGGCATAACAGTACCCCCGCCGCCAGACAATGCGCCGGAAAGACGAGCTGCTTCCACGGGGCTCGGATGACAGGCGCGCTCGTTCGCCAGGTCCCTCCAGGTTCGCCTCCAGGGCCATAGGGAGAAGGCAGCTCCAGACTCCGTTCCGGGAACACATCCCATTCTTGAGGACGGATCCCAGCTCCACTGGCTTGTCGCCACAACTTGTCGACCAGCTTCGCTCGTCTCTTCTGACAATCTTTGGTTTCAGCACTTGTCGATGGTTCTGCAACTTGTCAAGAACGGTTCGACAACAGAAAACACACGACACAAGCAAGTGCCCTCGCTCACCCGACAGAACACCAGACAATGTATAGTACAACATATACCTAGGTACGTGTCTATCGGAATTTCGTTCCCTCTACATCAAGAGGCACATGTGGGACACAAGACTCTTAAAATAAGAACTCGAATTTTCACACGTACAACAACGCAGCGAATTAGAATACCACATAAAGTTGGCCCCTTGAGATCACTCTGAACGAGAGCGCTCAGCCCAGGTCGTGATGAGGACAAAATTTTGCCCCGAATCGCCAGCGAGAAACCGAAAGGTTGAGAAGGTACTAGCTAGAACGCACTGCTCAATGCCCCTGCATTAGCGTTGAGCTTTCCCTTTTTTTAGCGAACGTCAAAGTTGCGCTGTCGGAGTATCATGCTCCATCTCAGTAACCGGCCACTTTTAGGCGACGATACTTATGCGGTACCAAGAGCGGCTCACACTTGCGACGTTGCACAGGGGAACAACGATACGGCTTGCTACGGATTGACTCCTCACCGCTTAGCTCGATATCGTGTTCGATCACCCTCGTGTTTCCGGGGCGGTCCGAAAACGCGTCTTCAAACACCAAAACAATCTTTCTCTGGTCCTCCTTCTGGACTTCACTTAACCTAGGTTCTAGGTTCAACTGCTCCAAGGTTACCTCCGATCCCCTTTCGATTACATCACTAAAACTCCAAATTTCTGCTCCCTCTTCCTCTGAAGCATTCAACAGCTGATTTACGACCGCTTGATGTTGAACGTAGGGTTTCATCAAGTTGTAAATTTTGTTCTGCCGCCTTCCTAATTTCACTTCATAATTCGTATCGGGAAGCTTCGATATTACATTGGCAGGCCCTTCCCAATCAACCTTAAGCTTGTTCCTTTTGGACGGCTGCAGCAGCATTACCTGACTTCCTACTTCAAAAGCACGCTTCTTCGCCGATTTGTCGTAGTACTCTTTCGACAACACTTGTGCAGCTTTCATGTGGCTTTCCACTAGCGCTTCAATCGAGAGGTCCTCACGCTGCTGGATGCCATGCGAAAGCTGTGCAGCAGCCTGAAGTCTCCACTCGCTCAGAGTGCACTACAAGTAGTGGATGCTCTAAGTCCAGTATTTGCAAGTCTCCAGTAGCAACCATGGCTCGACCAATTTTCTCCTTCCGCAACGAGGTCCAACAAGCGTCGATAATGCAGTGGAACGCGAGAGGCCTGAGATCCCGCATCTCTTCGTTCCGTCAGTATATATTCATGAATCGTATTCCTATGATAGTTATATGTGAACCAAACGTGCAACAACCTCCTAAACTATCAGGGTATGAATCTTTCGTTTCTTCAACGTGCGAGGAACGCAGCAAGGTGGTTGTTTACATTCGCACAGATTTCACATATGTGCATCATGCAGTTCAACCGCATGATGACAATCAATATGTCTGCTTACGTGTTAAAAAGGAAAAAGTGTCATTCACACTCATTGGTGTCTACATATCACCATCCGGACGATTTGAACAAGACCGACTACGAGACATACTGACAACAACTACGGGCCCGTGGGTTATAACTGGAGACTTCAACGCACATCACTTAATCTGGGGTAGTTCGACGATCAACGCTAAAGGAAGAAACCTCGTGTCATTCGCTTCCACGCATGACCTATGTTTCTTAAATGATGGCAGTCCTACATACCTGCGGGGCCTTACGTACAGCAGTTGCCTCGATTTGACTCTGGTATCCAGAAACTTCCGGTCGCAAGTGCACTGGTTTTCAGACATCGAAACGCATGGGAGTGACCACATTCCAACTTATATGCGAATAAGGGGTCTTACTAACTCCTTTCCTAAGACCACAATACGAAGAATTGATTGGTCCAAGTTTCAGCTACTCATGGAAAATACATGCCGTGAAAACACTGACCAGAACTTGGAGGATGTCATCAAAGAGGCAATGAGGGAAGCTTCCTGTCTCCTCCCGTTCACCGGCAAGCGTTCAGATTTCGACGTTGAACTGGAAAAACTGTGCGCGCTTCGCCGAAGGGCGGAAAGAAGATACAGGCGGACGAAAGCAATATGCGACTTGAGGCTGGCACGACGCATACAGAAAAAAGTCCAACGACGTTTAGACAAACTTGCACAGGAACGCTGGAAATCATTCTGCGAATCATTAGATCCCCGAAAGCCGTTGTCATGCATCTGGAGCACTATTCGTGGCCTGCGCTCGACTCCCCAACAAAGACATCCTTTCATGGCTTTAGCCCTACATTCAGGCCACACCCAACTTGAAGTGGCAAATGAGTTTTGTACGCGAATCGCTGGTGTGTCCGCCTTGTCTGCTGGCACCATTAGGAGTGTTATCCCTGAACCCCGCATCTACGAAATGGACAATCTTTTCACTATAGAAGAACTTGACGCATCTTTGGCGGCTTCCCGACGATCATCTTCACCAGGACCCGATGGCATCACCTACGCCGCTCTAGCCAACCTTCAACAGGAGGCAAGGGGACAGTTGTTAAGCTATTACAACCACTCATGGCTGGCGGGCAATGTTCCCCAGGATTGGAAGATAAGTCGACTTGTGCCACTACTCAAAGCAGGAAAGTCACCATTTGATTTGACATCATTTCGCCCTGTTGCCCTCGCAAGTTGCGTAGGAAAAGTCATGGAAAGGATGATACTTACACGCCTAGAATGGTACCTTGAGCGCTACAACGTATACCCAAACTGCATGACGGGTTTTCGGCGAGGTAGGTCATCTCTTGACAACGTGATTGATCTCACAACATTTATCCAGCAACAGAAGAGCCTCAAGCGCATACCACTGGCACTCTTCCTCGACGTCAAAGGGGCTTATGATAACGTAACACATAAAGCCATCCTAGACTCGTTGGAAGCTGTTGGAATCGGTGGTCGGATGTTCCAATGGATACAGGATTATTTGACGAGAAGGTCCTTTTTTGTACAAACCTCAGATGGACCTACCACCAATTACTATATCTCCCGTGGCGTCCCTCAGGGCGCCGTATTAAGTCCCACTTTATTTAACCTCGTGATGGTAGGACTTCGTGAAATTTTGCCAAGTACCATCCTCATATCCATATATGCTGACGATATTTGTCTATGGACTTCGGCTGTAACTCGTCTACAAGTACGTGCAAGAGTCCAGCAGGCTGCCACCTTGACATGCTCATATCTCCGCAAGCAAGGTCTTTCCGTCTCAACGGAGAAAATGTGCATTGGTTGCGTTTACCCGCAGAGCCATGACACAATACCCCGTTACCATCAATGGACAAAATATTCCATACCAGAAGAACCATCGCTTCCTGGGTGTGATTATTGACAGGGACCTTTCGTGGAGTGCCCACTGCAATTACCTGAAGAGAAGGCTAACTTCCATTGTCCATATAATGCGGTTCCTCTGCGGAAAATCTTGGGGCGCATCCATAAGGTCAATGATGCAGCTATACAGAGCACTGTTTCTGGGATTTTTGCGCTACAGCTTGCGGTTACTGGCAAGTACGTGCAAGACGAACATCCGCAATCTCGAAAGTCTGCAAGGACAAGCACTACGCGTGTGCTTAGGATTGCCGCGATGCACCTCAACCTACGGGGCAATTATGATCGCAAGAGAGCATCCAATTCGAACATACATCACCACTGACAATTTGAGAGCCCACATAAGACACCTCTGCCGAGTTCCTGGTCACCATGTTGCAGTGTTGCCACTTCAAAGACCACACGCGATCTTTTCAAAGATTATTTCTGCCCATAGAGAATGCCTCCTTTTGGCTTCACTCCCAAAACAAGACCAGCGTCACCCCCGTGGTGCCTACAACAACCACAGGTGTGCCTCACTATTCCGGGAATAACGAACAAGAGCCATCATTCAACAGTGGTCCTACGACAGGTGACATTGTCGCTACTCAACGAAAAATACGGCCAGAGGACCCACATTTACACCGATGGATCGGTCTCGGCTGACAGCTCCACAGGTGCTGTTGTCATCCCGGCGTACCAGGTCACTATAAAGCTCAAACTGTCGCATAGGACAACATCCACAGCAGCGGAGCTTGCCGCCTTACGTGCTGCTATACTTTATATCGCGGAAGCCCGACCTCAAAAATGGGCTGTGTTCTGTGACTCCAAGGCATCCCTTCAGAGCTTGCAATCAGCTTTACGACAGAGGGAGCATCAACAACTAGTGAATGAAATAAGAGAAGTGATTCACGAAGTTTTATCGAAAGGAGATGACTTGGTGTTCCAGTGGTTACCGGGACATTGTGGTATTGTCGGTAATGACCTTGCTGATAATGCTGCCCGATCCGCCCACGCGGACGCCCAGACAATCCCAATTCCATTGTCGAGAACCGACGCTGCAAGGGGCCTTCACTCGTTCGCTAACACCATGTCGGAAACTTGGCTGAGTGACCCCAGTGTCAGGAACCGCCGCCTACACAAATTGGACCCATCGAGAAAGCTTCAAGTTCCATCGGACCTCTCCCGCCAGGATGCAACTTTACTGTGCCGCCTGTGGTTAGGAGTAGCTTTTACAAAGGCGTACTCCTTTCGCATAGGAATGGCGGATAGCTCCCGATGTGAATCGTGCGACACTGACGAGACAATAGAACATCTACTGTGTTCATGTGAACGTTTTGCGAGCGAACGCAATTTGCTACGTGAAACGTTGGAGACACTAGACAGTAGACCTTTTTCCGAAGAGAAGATACTTGGCTCATGGCTCTACGCGTCGCTGGCCAGCAAAGCGACGCGGGCACTGCTAAGTTTTCTAAAGACGACCGGACTACGCGACCGCTTATAAGCGTGCAATGGACAAGGTCACACCTACATACACGTTGCCCTTCCCTTCTCTCTCTCTTCTCCTTTAATCCCCTCACCCCTTCCCCCAGTGCAGGGTAGCAAACCGGACGTGCGTCTGGTTGACCTCCCTGCCTTTTATTTCTTCCCTTCCTCCTCCTCCTCCTCCTCCTCCTCACGCTGCTCTCGAATGAGCGTCTCTCGATCATCCCTCGACAGCTCGCTCCAACTTTCCGCTACAAGCGAGAGCGTTGCAACCCTCTCGCTCTGACTCAATCGCGCCATGTCGTCTCCCCCTACGCATACCGCGCCGGTCGCTTCGGCGACGGGCCGCTCGTGTGACTGCTCACATGACTCACGCGGAAAATTTCCTTTCTGGGGTTCCGTCGACCCGCCGACAAGGTCACTTGAGAGTTCACCGCATTGAACAAGATCAAGCTGCTGCGAAAGCTTCCGCACTTGCGATCGCGTGAGGGCCATGTACGCTAAGTTGGGGAAGAACGATTTACCCTGCTCTTTGAGAAGCTGCTCTGAATTGTTGGAGAAAAGATAAGGAAAACGATCGTTTAGCGCGGCAGACACAGCCGCTTCGGTGTGAAGCTTACCGAACGGGCCTTCAATGACAACCGTGGCGATTGGTAAGCAAACACTCTGCTCCTCGGCGACTTGCCTGATCCACGCGCATTCTCCTGTAGAGTCATCCGGAGACACCAATGAAGGATGGACAACATCCATGGTTGCCGCTGAGTCTCTAAGTGCTCGGCACGTTTTCCCATTCACCCTAATTTCTTGGAGATACGGCTCCAACAACAGCATGTTTTTTTCTGATTCTCGGATTGTTGTGAAGGCAAACTTTTCCTGACAGTTTATCGTGATGTGTCCTTCCTTTTTGCAGTTGTAGCAGATTAGCGGCTTCCGTTTGTTTTCCGATTCTAGGATAGTTGCAAACTTTTGCTGACAGTTTATCGCGATGTGCCCTTCGTTTTTGCAGTTGTGGCAGATTAGCGGCTTCCGTGATTCAAACGCCCGTGTGGTAGAAACCTCACTCGATTTCTCCGCTTCCGTTTGCCCTTCCCCTACAGTGTCATTCGTAAGAGACGGGTCCTTCTTGAAATAACGGTGCGGAGCGGGTTTCCGTTGATCAGGTTTCCTTGAAAAGCCCTCTTTCCTTTCATCCTTTTCAACGCGCACTGCCCTGCTATGCAACTTTCGGCGAGTATAATACTCCTCAGCTAACTCTGCTGCCTTGTTTAGCTGTACTTTACCAAGTCTGTCCTGCAGCCAAAGTTTGACATCCTCCTCGATGCAGCGGTAGAATTGCTCCAATGCAACGCATTCCACCACTTTATCGCGGTCGTCATAAACACCTTCGCCCTTGAGCCATTCAATTAAATCAGCTTTAAGACGAAACGCGAAGTCAACGTGTGACTCATTCCCCTTTTTAGCATACCGGAACCTTTGCCTGAAAGCCTCGGGTGACAACTTATAACGTCTCAAGAGCACTTCCTTAACCTCGTCATAGCTCTCAAATGCTTCCCTCGACAAGCAAGTTATCGCGTCGGACACTTCGCCGGGAAGAAGAGCTAACAGGTTCTGCGCCCAAAGAGACCGCTCCAAAGCATTTCGCTCACAGACGTGTTCAAACTTGACGAGATACTTTGCCATGTCCTCGCCTACTACGAACGGTGGCAGTTGGTCCCGAATTCTAAAACCGCTGACCTGAATTGTCGGAGAAGCTACACTAGGCGCCTGCAAACACTGTAGTATTGTCAATTCTATTCGTTTCAACTCGAGGCGCTCCTGTCTCTCGGCTTCCTCGCGGCGTTCTCGCCTTTCAGCTTCACGAACTTCTCGCCTTTCAGCTTCTTCGCGAGCTTCTCGCCTTTCAGCTTCTTCGCGAGCTTCTCGCCTTTCAGCTTCTTCGCGAGCTTCTCGCCTTTCAGCCTCCTCGCGGCGTGCTTTGATATCCACCCAGGCCTCATCGACTTCCTCAGCCGACACTCTCTCATCCTTCATGATCTCAAGGATCGCTTGTTTTCGTTTCGCACGGCCCAAAGTAATGCCGAGTTCCTCACAAATTTCGATGAGTTCCTTCACTTTAAAGTTCTCCGTCGTTCACACTAGCCTCTTGCTGTTTGCCCCTGTTAAGAATTTACTTGCCGTACCCACTATAAGTCTACTAGCAAGACGCGCAAGCAATTTTTCACACTCCCGTGTTTACCCCCTCCGCATTACCTTGGTTTCAAAGCACTTCGACTTTGCTTGAAACGATCAAAGCTCACTTCAATGCTTCACACAGCCCTTCTCTAAACTACTATAACCTGAGCTAGAGTAGTCTGGTGAACTGAGGGGAAAACATCAGGCACTCACCGCATCGATGTCGCTGACGCCGGCCGATCCCGCAGCTGCCAACCACTGTTGCGACGCGCGCCTCCGACGACGTTACGAAGGGCGCCTCGAAATCTCAACGCTGCAACCACTGTTTCGAAAGACGGTGACGCCAACACGGTCCCGAAGGCGCCACTGCTTCGAACTCCGCCGGGAAGGTCACCAGCCGTTTGGTAGCGTAGGTTTCTCAGCTCGCGACTGCTTCTGCGCAGAGCTGATAGACGAGCGGACGAGACGACGGTGAGTTAAACAAGGTTTATGTACAGCATATATACAGAGGCGTTACAAATTCGGCACTGGGGCCGACAGAGACTCGAAGAGCCGAGCTCTCCTCTCTAACACATAGGTCTGCTCTAAAATGGGTCCGCTGTAAAAAGGGGGTCTCTCTCGACGCGCCGCAGGGCTTCTTTTATATGGCCCGGGTCCAACCCAAATGTCCAACCCGAAGCGCCGCTGGTCGCGAGGTCAGAATCTTCCAATGAGGTCGCCGCTGGGCCGCGTCCTTCTTTCTCATCGAATCTGGAGAGGCTGCGCTGCAGGTGGCTGCACCCAAGGACGAGTGACGTCGCCGCGCATTGCGTCAGCCGCCAGACAGGAAGACGCCGGTTGTTTACTCGACGGGCTCGCGGCTGCGCTGACTCACTGCACGTGCGCGCCAGAAAGGCGCCGTGGCGTGATGACGCCGTTGAGTTGTTCGTGTCAGGCGGGCTGGCCTTGACACAGATTGCCTTTTTTAGAGGCACGGACGTTCGCTGTGGACTCGCAGGCATAACAGCATGTTAAGCGTAGCCTAGGAGAGCCTAGGAGGCATGCAAGGATACGAACACCTCACGTTTTTGGGGGGCGAAGCTTCTTAGGGTGTGGGTCATTCCCTCCTCTGTAGTAGTAATAGTAGAAGTAGTAATGCTAGTATCAGTAGTAGTAGTAGTAGTAATAGTATTAGTGTGTAGCTACTCCTAGTTAGCTTGAAGCATTGCTCTCCAGATGGTGTTGTGTGTATATATCATTGGAAATAAAATCACTAGATGGAGTTAGTGGTTTTCGTATAGGGACGATTTCGTAAAGTTGACGGACGTACGAATTGACGGATGGACGGATGGACGGATGCTTCGCCCAACTCGTCATAATTCACTCCGTGGATATGCTGTAAATTTTTCATGCTGGTCAATTTTTAGTGCTTATTCTTTCAGTTATTAAAGAGTCAACAACAGAGTGAGTGAAAATTTCGGCCGAATGAAATTTCTTTTCAGTTTATGGGCAATCTGATAGCGATTGAGGTAAAATAAAAGTAAGACAGAAAATTTTTAATTATAAAGATAACTCATCGAGCAAGTATTTGCACTCACCTTTTTTTTACCTATTGTAGTGACGAGAAATCACCAGAGCAACCCGAACGAAAACAAGTAATCTTTTCGAAACGTTTGCCCCATTGACATTCCTTCGCCAACAATTTGTCATCACTCGGACTCGCACAACAGCACATACCGTAACGGAGTTTGTAAGAGAAAGGTGCACACCAAGGGCTGGTTTACTTGCAGAGTTATGAACGCGGCGTTTCATTTTCTCTTTTTCTTTTCTTTTCTGAAGTGTTGAGGCACGTGCATAACTCCCAGTATATTGCCTCCATTTCACCCCTATGGATGCCTTGCATTATTTGACGTCATGGTCGCAGCTCCATAACATACTCGTTCACCGACATGACCGCCTTGATGACGTAGAGGCAACATAATCGCATCGCGATTGACCTGCTTCAGTATGATAACGATGCGGCCAGCATATATTAGCCTCTGTCCGTCATGAACGAAAGAACGTGCAAGTGATGCGACGATAACATCTCCGCATGACGTCAACAAATATTGCGTGTGCCAAGCGGTGCCTGAACATGCTGGTTCAGTGACGTCATTGCAACGCATCTCTTGCTGGGCCCTTGTTTATTCTTGCTTTAGCAGCACTGTAATCACAAGCTTAATCTAAGCTAACATTTACTGAAAACTTTTCGGCCCTTACTGGGTGTCATACATGCGGTTGACTGGCCTAATTAATCCATTATTATTCTAGCGGACATACGTTGCACGCAGAATACATACTGTTACGCACAAGGAGGACCAGGACGTATACTGCTACGTAACAATACATTAGCTACCTTTACTATGTCCGGCGTGGTTACATGCAGTATGTGCTGCGTTGCCTCTAGAGTAATGGATACATTAGGTTGGTCTAACTTTCGCCGTAACGTTACAGCTCTAGAATGAGGCAGAATTTTCTTGACGCAGTTAAAAATGGAGCAGGGTGTGGTAGTGATGCGGCGCTGCATAGGAACTCCCGTTCGACATCGCCCGCTCTCGGCTCATTAATGTTCGCTGGGAGCCTTGCCATGGAGCTGAGCAATAAGTCTGCTCTTAAGAAACGACGCTTTTGTTGACACAGTGGCCCAGCTCTCGGAGCCACGCGTCAGCCGCAAGTGAAAGGCCTCTTTTAAAACCGCTCACCCGGAAACCTGTGTAAATAGCCGGGACGTTTCCAAGTTACACTTTTTGGTCTAACACCTCTTCCATTCAGGCTCCACGCGTGGGCTGCCCCGGAATCACTTTAAGAATTCATCGGGTAGGCGCGACACCGCAAACAAGCAGCGCTTAATCATGGACGAGGAAGAATTCAGGAAAGTGTGAATCGCGGCAAGCGATATTTTTTTCAGCATTTTCTCGTTTCAAATTACTCGCCTTCTGTCCTAAGAGTAAAGCTTGAGAGAAACAATATTCAAACTTTTTTTTCAGGTTCTTAGTACAGCGATTCACAAGCCTGCCGTTCTGAGAAATTGCCCCGCCGTGGTGGTGTATAGTGGCGATTGCGCTAGACTGCAAATCCGAAGGTCGCAGGATTAAATCGCGGCTTCGACGGCTGCATTTCCGACGGAGGCGAAAATTCTTGAGGCCTGTGGGCTTAGATTTAGGTGCACGTTAAAGAACCCCGGGTGGGCGAAATTTCCGGACCCCTCCCCTACGGAGAGCTCCGAAAATCATTATTCAGAATTAGAATCATTATTCTGAAAAATTATCGTTCGATAGACACTGTGCCTTACTTTTTCAATGCTTGTTTTATATAAAAGTGAAACCCTTGTATGCCTCAGGATCAACACGAATCTGCGCCTTATTTTTGAAATCTTTATCCTGTAGGGTGAAAGCCTCGCATGTTTAAGGATATTGGAACGAAACCGAACACAGCGTGCAGTGTCTGCTTTCTGAACTTGCACAAGTCTTCTATTGCGTGAACACTTAAGTTGTTGTACTCTGACTGAACACAAGAATGTTCATTAACACGTTTATTTTTTCTAGTTAGGGTAACGTTGATAATGTTGAAAATTTTGCGACGAAAACTATCACTGGACAGAAGGGAAGTAATCGGAGCAGAACACTGACGAAAAGCTCATTTTATTATATTGTTATTGAGGCAGCTTCGCACTAGTATAGTACTAAGTATTGAGGAAGAGCAGAGCTTGGCAGCCTTTTTCGCTTCTTTTCGGTTCTTTTTTTCTTTTGTGTTTGTAGTGCTGGCGTAGCGGATCTCAGAAGCCAGGTTGAGATAGTGCTACGCGAGGTGATGCAGCATTCCCAGCTGTTCACAATAAAACCACTCGCTCTTTCAATGAACTCTTGCAGTTTATTTCCGTAATTCGCCCAGACGGCTAACCAACTGTTACTTTAAATAGACCCATGCTCCGATATCACGTGTATCGCACATAACATTTCAACTGAACCGTAACCGTGAGTTTCCTACAAGGTTTACTTTTTGAAACGCATTTTTCTGGATATTCGGAAAATCAGAAGTAGTGGTTCCATCGGAAGTGCTTGAAGGTGAACTAGAGTGTCACTAGAAGATGAATTCGTCATGGTGACCCAGTGGTTATGGTGGTCGACTATTGGCCCGAAGTTCGCGGGATTTAATCCCAGAATTTCGATGGAGGCGAAGTGCTAGAGACCCATGTGAATAGACATCAGGCGCGTTTTAAACAACACTCAATAGCCACAATTTTCGGACACCTCAGCGATGGCGTCCATCATGATCAGAATCATATCCACAGAGCATAGTTATAATCATATTATTCATAATCATATCCACACTGATGAATGCCATGAATCTATCCCGTCGTTAAGGCTAATCGGAAGCCATTGCTTTTAACGGCGGTCAACCTCGAATATGAAGCACATAAAGCATGCTTCATTTTTGTTTATCTGCGTAAGCAACGTCCCCTAGGAGCGAGGTCTTCGATCAACGTTTCACATCGCCCTCCATCCGCTTTCTGCCACGCGATACGCGGAGGACGCCTTTTGAATCGCATTGCACCGAATGACAGATGACGGCCTTTTACTCCCGGCTGGGCTCCACCATTGATGAAGGGCCGGTGGCACGCTGGAAGGCACCACGCTGCCAAAGACTCCTGACGGATGACGTTGCCTTTTTCTGGGAATCATGCGGAACTGACGCGAAATATTACACTCTATTTCATACGTCGGGTGCAACTCTTTGGAAATGAACAAGACTTTTATAGCGTTCACACCAAGAAATAGTTCCATGATTTTACCACCCGTAATCTCGCTCTTTATATATATATATATATATATATATATATATATATATATATATATATATATATATATGTATATATATATATATATATATATATATATATATATATATATATATATATATATATATATATATTGGTGGAAATTTGTTCCCATTTCTTCCTTACCTATACATATCATAATCACCATCACCCGTTCGTCTCTCTGTCCTCGTCATCACCATCTGAAATCAGCATCATAATCATGTGTGTGCGCGCTCGGCTCTTTCGTTTTCGAGGCCTTGCCTCTTACAAAAGCCGCCTAGACCGAGACGTCATGCGTGGTGAAGGTGCTGGGTAAATGCGAGAAACGAAAGGCGGAACCACATGTGTGCGTTTCATTCGCATCCACGCATGGCGTGTAGACTCTGTTCCACGCCCTCTCCCTACGAAGAGAGAGGGCGAACGGCTACACGAAGCTGCGCGCCAACTTTCTCGATAAGGAGAGGGCGCGACGCCCTGTGCGTCACGCGCTAACGCGCTGCAGCGCGTACGTGTGGTCACGCCTTTAGATACCTGAGCAAACGCGAGAAGTGGCCGTCGGCCGGCGTCTGCAACAGTGGGGTAACACGGGTGCTGCGGAAAATCGCCAAGTGATGAGTTCACAATACGACGTGATCATGAGGTCACGTGTCACCTGAACTTGCGGCGTCAGTGTGACGTCCCATCACGTGACGTCACGTGATAACGGCATCACATCACGTCATCGCTTGGTCAAATGTCGGCCGATCACGGAGGCACAGCAAAACCATATAGAGTGCCGAAAGCTTCCAATGCCTCCGATCCCAGAGGCAGTGCATGTAGCGTACGAATGAAGTTGGAGGAACTTGCCACATGCTTTGAGCGCTTTCCCTCTCTTTTTAGCTACAGAAGGAAGGGTAATGATTAATATTATTGAGATGTGGGGTTTAACATTCCAAAACCACCATATGATTATGAGAGACGTCATAGTAGAGGGCTCCGGAAATTTTGACCACCTGGGGCTCTTCAACGTGCACCCAAATCAGAAGGATGGGTACGACGAGGGCCAGGAAGATGCGTCCATAAGGGTCATGATCGCGTGTCATGACCTTGAGCACTTTTCTTAACACAAAAGTGTTTTATGTCCGGGTCCACCACGGCTCTGTTGACGTATTTACGTCACGGATATGACGTAATGAAATATACACAAAGAGATTTAGAAGAAAAACGAGAAGGAAAAGTTTTGTAGCGGGACATCAAACCAGGGACCTGTAATTGTGCAGTGCGCGACACAAAGCATGATGTACACAACGGAGCGTGCGTTGTCAGGCTGGCTAACAGCAAGTCATTTATATACACCATATACTCTTGGTGGTCCCCAGAGTTCCTCACCTTCCCCGCGTTTTTGTCACCAGTAGCGAGATGGCGCCACGGCGTCGCGTTAGGCGCCTCTCGCGCTTTCTTTTTTTTTAAGCAGACGCCATCACGGGGCACGGTCTCTAGGACTACGCGCGGGCTAATAAGAACTGACTCGTGATTCATGATAGCACGAAGGTAACTTCGCTCGCTGCCGAGGCCGCGTTTACGCAAGGAGCACGCTACCCACACACACGGGAAGTAAGAATTGTGGCAGTTGTCCACGCGCGCGTCCTGCATACCTGTGCGTTCGTTTTGTGCGTCTTTTTTTTAAGTGTGAATACACTTTATAAGCGACCCCAAACCATCCACCGCCGTCGGCGGCGTCCGCAGTCTTCTCTCTATCTTTAAAAGAAAGAAGACTTGGCGGGCCGCAGCGCTACGCTCTACCGAATAAGCCACGGACGCGACGCTGATATCGGTGTCAGTAACGCGCCTTATACCCCCTCCCCCTTCACTCGCTCCTCCGCTCTCCTCGCTCGCTGCAGCTGCGCGCGCGCCCCTCTCCCTCGCGCGCTCGCCTTCTCTCTCAGTCTCCCGTCGAGAGCGGGTCGTGAGGGGGAGTAAAGTTAAAATCCGTTGGCATTCGCCAGTGAGTTAACGTAAACTCCCCCGTGTGATCAAATTGCGATTCCCAGGAACCATTACACCATAAAGGCACCATAATGTGATTAATAACTATAATAGTGCGAATTAATAAATACCACTCATAGCATCACGCCGTGTATTCGCACTTAACCATGTTCACCCTCGGGGAAATGCTTGGGAGTTTTTCTTTCCGTTCGAGCAGTGTGCTTTAATTTTCGGGCTGAGACAGTTAATTGTGCGCGCTCGTGCTGTACATGCTCATTTCGTGCGCGCTTTCTGCATGTGGTGTGTATGCTGTAAGCTTCTAGGTGCTTGCAGTTCTTCGAACGAAATTTCAATTTTTTGCTGTAGCATTCAAACCTTGTGACAAAACAGAGCAAAATAAACGCTCAACTACCTCGGTGAAGACACTTTCGATTTCGCATTATGGCAATCCCCAGAAAGAGGGATCAACCAATATTTTTCTTTTGCTTTTTTTTTTATTTGAGCATGCAGCTTATTTTTGTTGGGTTCAGGAGCGCGCACACATCCACGTGGCGGCACCTTTTGGCGTCAGCGGTAGCTCAGCAGCTCACTCTGCTCATATCAGCCCATGGCCGTGGTCATTGGATTTATGGCGACGTGATTTGGGTTCATGGCATGACTTGTCAAAATAAAAGGTAGAAATTTCTAAATGATCTTGAGAAACAATCGTAGGTTACAGGCCACATGCTGTGCTATTTATATTTGGCTGGCGTGTTCCTTGGAGCCTCGATTACGGGTCGGCAGCGTTTTTTGACCGCGCTTATAAACTGTTGCAGGGCACCTTTAGGTTTTCTGCCCAAACACGAGAGAGAGGGAGATTAAATTGAGAAAAAGGCAGAGAGGTCAACAAGAATTGTATCACCCGGTTTGCTACTGCGCACTAAGAGAAGGGAGAAAATATGAAAAGGAAAGCGAAGAGAAAAGTAGACACACACAAAAGAGCCGTGGAGGTGCTAAAGCCTATTTAGTTAGCCACTGCCACACAAAAAATTCAATAAGGCCTTGACTGATTGTCTTTGCGAAGACAGATTGTGTGGGCTTTTGAGCGATGACTGTTTTGACAAGGGTTTGTCAAGGCCGGCTAATGCAGCAGCTAGCGGCAGTCTGTGGGCGCTGTAGCCAATGCAGTGAAATAGAATTTGCGATATCGTTTTCTCACTGCCGCAATGATCGCAAACAGCGCTGTCTTCCCTGCCGATTCGGAAGGAAAAAATTTGGAGGCGCGAGCATGGTGCCTCACGTGTGCTATGAGTGCGGTGTTAATTGAACCTCCGGGGTCAGGCCGGCTTCCGCAAAGCGACTGCGTCGCTATGCGGCCTCACACATTTCGGTGATTTGTCACATCGTGATGACATCACAATATGATGTCATACGAAGGAGTCATCTATGATACAGGTCACGTGCTACATATTTTTATTTCACACAAAAGGGAGTGAGAAATGAAACGATAAAAATGAGAGGTAGAGAAAAGTCCCCACTTTACTTCTAGCTTGCGTTAAGCACTACCATGTTTCACTAGTACACTACACGTGTTCTTATCAAACTAAAGCAACATGTCACCCTTTCCTAAAGAAAGTCACACTTCCGCTGCAAGGGCGAAGCAATAAATTCGACAGCAACAACTTGGAAAGTAACGCTGATTGATTTATTGATAGGTGGGGTTTAACGTCCCAAAACACCATATGATTATGAGAGACGCAGTAATGGGGGGGGGGCTCCGGAAATTTCGACCACCTGGTGTTCTTTAACGTGCACCCAAATCTGAGCACACGGGCCCACAATATTTCCGTCTCCAGCCTACAACACTTCCGCTTCCATTGGAAATGCAGCCGCCGAAGCCGAGATTCGAACCCGCGACGTGCGGGTCAGCAGCCGAGTACCATAGCCACTAGACCACCGCGGTGGGGCAAGTAACGCTGAGAATGGCTAGCAGA